>LBNU01029054.1:131123-156122 GCA_014162995.1 Artemisia annua
AACTAAACTAAACTATTACATATTTCTAGAAGATCAGATATAAAAATTTAGGGATGTAAACAAATCGGACAAACACGAACAGAGCCTTAATCATGTTCGTTTGTGTAATTTTAACCGAACAAATAAACTGATACGAACGTTTAAACAGAAGAATTTTTTTTTTTTCATATTCGTTTATTAAAAAAATGAGTTGTTCATATTAATTTATGCTTCATTAAAACACTAAACAAACGCTAAACGAATATAAACGATCTAACATAAATGAACATAGACAAATAAATATAAACTTATATCAAAATTTTACAATTAAAATATATGATATGAACATAAATAAATACATGAACATAAAAAAAACGTTAATTAACGAATAATCGGACATTTACGAACATAAATGAACAGTCGCGAATTTTGTTCACGTTCGTTAACGAACGTAAAATATTTTTCATGTTAGTTCATTCAATAAATAAACAAATATAAAAATAACTTTTTATCGAACGATTTATGAAATTTTCACTAAACTTTCAGTTCGTTTACAACCCTATAAAAATTATATCATTATAAGAAAATGTTGCATTCACAAAATATTTATAAAAAAATCTTGCAAAAATAACTTGTCATAAGTAAAAATCATTTTAATCAATTTTCTTTTTTTCTTTTAAATTCTCATCTTCCTATAAATGTATGTCATATCTTTTTATTAAAAAATCTTTTTATAAAATTTTTGTAGCAGCATCGTCATAATTACATGGAAAGTTTACTTTAAAACTACAACTTGAACATATATATAATTGATCATTTGATTCGATCAATAAGGGTGGTGGCAATGGAGGTCTTTGGAGCAGCGGTTTGGACCAAACCGCCGGGGAACACCGCCGCCACCCCAGCGGTTTGGTGGGCGGTTTGGATCCAGCGGCAATAATAACCTCGGAGGTATGGGGAGTCTATGAAAGGAACGTTGCATTTTTTTGAACGTTGGGAGGCTGCATATGACCGTTGGAGAATACAAATACAAAAAACAAAAAACAAAAAAAAAAAAAAAAAAAAAAAAAAAAAAAAAAAAAAAATCTATCCCTATATATACTAAACTTCTTCATATAATTCTACCCATATAAACACAAATTCATATATACACAAACTAATTATACCAAAAAAATGGCTTCATCATCTTCTTCATCCGACGAAATATTTATTCCGGAGGATTCGTCCGAACTATGGTTATCCGGTAGTACCCTATCAACCTTTTTAGCCGTGAACGATTTAATTGATGACACGGCAAGCTCTACCGAAACTCGAGAATATGTAACCCGTTTTCGTGAACAAGCTTTACAAACCCTTATGAATGATTACTTTGTGGAACGACCAAAGTTTTCCGACGGTATTATGTTTGTTTTCCGAGTATTATGTAGTTTTATTTTAATTATTAATGAAATATTTATGTTTTTATTAAATTGTTTAATTATGAAGAAAAAAAAAAGTTGGGAGGTATGAAAAGTCTATGGTTGCCACTAAAAAGGGGTTGGGAGGTATGAAAAAAGTGTAAGTGAGGTGGAATGATATTATTGGTGGATTTGGGAGGTATGGTTTTTTTGGGGTCTATGACTGCCACCACCCTAAATAAAAAGAAGAACGTGAATCATGATAAGTCCAGTTGCATAATTTTGGACCTACGTACCAATTTACGAGGCATAGAAGTTTCTATGGTCTTCAACTCAATGTACAAACAATTAAAACATTTTATATTTACATTACAATTATTTAATGTATATTTAAAAGTATCTCAATCAAATATGAGAGTGTGTAAATCATCTCCTATCCAAAATACATATGTTTAAAAGGATAGGTTATAAAGGCGCTCCTAAAACACTATTTGTACCCGTTTTGTACCCGCTTAAAGTATCTCAATCAAATATGAGAGTGTGTAAATCACCTCCTATATTTACAATACAATTATTTAATGCATATTTTAAAGTATCTCAATCAAATATGAGAGTGTGTAAATCACCTCCTATCCAAAATACATATGTTTAAAAGGATAGGTTATAAAGGCGCTCCTAAAACACTATTTGTACCCGTTTTGTTTTTTCATTTTCTTTATTTATTTTTATTTTTATAATCTTTTTATTATAAAACTACAAAATTAAAAGTACGGAATATACAAAGTTTAACACGTCAAAAGAATTAAACTGACAAAAAATACTGAACAGAAACTAATAAAAAATTGTATTTTACTGTTAGCAGAGAAGTAAGAGGGGAACAACTTGTACTCTTTGGCAGGACAGGAGGGTACCAATAGTAGAACCATAATAATAATAATAATAATAATAATAATAATAATAATAATACATGCATGTTAGATGTTTTGGAAAATAAAATGAAATAAGATTTTAAAACTGGTTTGTAGCTCGAAGAGGGGATTTTGGGAGTATTTGGTCGACATATGAATAAATTTCATCAAAAGGTGCTCGATTATTTTGCAAGCTAGATTATCGTCAATGAATTCGTATTCGATGGGCTTGAGCTTGAGGACGAAATGAACCGGTTCACATATGGACTTGCTGCGGTCTCAAGAAACTTAGTCTCCCCTTTTTTTGTCATTACAAGAGATGTTGCATACCTAGAGAATGACGCTAGTTTATACATACATATAATGATTACCTCATGTGCCCATGTTCAACAATATCCCTATGAGGCCGGCATGAGTAATTGAAATCCTGAAACTATATTGTAGCAAATGGTAGTGTAGCTTTCAAAGAAATGAGTCATGAGTTTAGACTTTAGACCCCAACTCTCATGTGGTTCATACGAAACAACTGATTGTTTTAGGCTGCATGTGTTTAGAAAAAGGTAAGTGGATCTCCATGAGTGTACAGAGTTAGGGTTTCTCCGCCGATTTATTTTGAAGTAATAAATAGGCCGGTATTCGTAATCCTAATTCAAGGCAATTACAACAACTCAACAAGACATGTATCACTCATTTAAAGACCTCTTCTTATACGCATCTAAAATAAAGTGATTTGCACATTTTTATTTGTTGATTTGCTCTCCTCACAACATAAGAAAATAAAGCAAATAGTAGGTTTTGTAAAACTTTATATAGCATGAAATAAACTGTTCCAGTAAAGTACATGTCTTCAGATCACTGCCCACTTTCAAAACGTTTGCCTAGATCATTTACACACCAAATTTTATTTGGATACAAAGGAATCAATCATTACCCTTCATCTACATTTTATCTAATGATGAGATTAAACCCATATTTAAAAAAAAAAAAAAAAAAAAAAAAAAAAAAAAAAAAAAAAAAAAAAAAAACTCAATTTCATCATTTTTTTTTTTAAATTAATATCTCTTAAACCATTAGTTAAGCGAAAAAAAATATATCACCACAACGAACATTTAATTATCCTTTTATAGATAAGCACTTTGATATACTTTCGACAAAAAAATTATTATTTTTTTTTTACTTTTTTCATTTTTTTTAATTGTTAAAGCTTGTATGAAGAAATCCTATAAACAATAATTTGATAAACAGATAAAATCACATGTGATATTAGTGTTAAATCACATATGATTTTTTTACATATTATATGTGATTTATACTAATATCACATGTGATTTTATTAGAATATTCAAATTAGTACTTAATCACGTGTGATTTCTCATGCAAGTTTTAACAACGAAGAAAAAAGACAAAAAAAATGTTAAAAAGAAAAAAAAAAGTAAAAAAAAGAAAGAAAACAAAGTTTGTCGAAATTATATCAAGGTGCTCGTCTATAGAAAGGTAATTAAATGTTGGTCGTAACGGTATAATTTATTTTCTCTAAAGATTAACGGTTCATAAGATATTTAAATTGTTCATACAAATAATGTCTAAAAATATTATTTGTTTTCTTTATGTTTTGATAATAACAAAACATAAAAACATTCTATGTAAAAGTTTACGTAAACAAAGTTTTTAGTTGTAAAACTCCATCTCGACACCATAATCACTAAAGGATGAACAATGAGCATTAAACATTGTAAGTGATCAAGAAATATTTTCACACAAATGTGACACGAATATTTTATACAAAGTTTATTTTACAAATTATTTTCTAAGTTTAACAAAATATTTTAATCAAAATAAATAATTTGAATTTCAAAAATCTAGTTTTTCCTCCCCCAAATAATCACTTCACCAGATTTTATCTTCCCGATAGAAGGACAAAAAAGGAAGTGTGATATGGTACCTTTATCTCAAACGGCACCTTTAAATAATTAAGGGTACCGTCCCTATTTAAGGTTATCGTCCACCCGTTGAACATTCATATTTTCTTGTCCTAGAAATAGCAGCTCAAATCTTACATTTTCATTAACCTTTTTGCACTAATTTTTTCTATTATCATTTCACACATTCTAGCTTCATTTCTTTGATCATAAACTTAGTTTTAATCTCATTCATTAGTGATCCAATTCTTCTTCCATTACAAGTGCAAGAGAAGAACACTCACATTTATCAAGTTATCTAGAGTTTTAGTGTAGTTAAATCATAAGTAACATTGGTTACTTTCTTGTTGTATTTTAGTATACATCATGATCATCATCTCCATTCTTGTGTAGTTGTGTTATTGGGTAGATTGAGTTGATTGTGAGGATATTGTGAGTTGTGTAGCTTGGGAGTTGTTTAGGTAGATTGTGACAAGATCTGGTGAATCTTGTGTGTTGTGTTGATTTTGTCAAAATCGAGAAGATCTTGTAAGTTGTGTAGTGTGATCGTGTTGATTGTATGGTAGACTGGTTCTAGCTAAGATTGTAACTCGACATCTAGCTTAGTGTCGGAAATTGTATAAGCAACGTGTATGATTTCTTCGCCTGAAGGGAGTTTATTGACATAGTGAAGTGAACTCTCGAGTTGTACTCGAGGAGTGGAGTATGGCGAAGAGGAGTTTCGTTACCGAACCACTATACATCACGGTGTCATGCTTCTAACTCTTTACTCTTACTTTACTTTCATTATTTTGTAGTTAATAGTTGATATAATTTATTGTGTTGAATGTTTATATTGTTGTCGATTGATTTCACATAACATAGAATCAAAAGTTTTCAAAAATATAATCTTTTAAACGATAAATTGGTAAAACTATTCAAACCCCCTCCCCCCTTTTTTTCTAGTTTTCCACATAAATTTAAAAAGTATGTTAAAAATATTAGAATGATTTTAATCACAACTATTGATTACTTTTTAAAAGGATTGTAGGGATAAGTCCCTTGATATGCGNTATTGTGAGTTGTGTAGCTTGGGAGTTGTTTAGGTAGATTGTGACAAGATCTGGTGAATCTTGTGTGTTGTGTTGATTTTGTCAAAATCGAGAAGATCTTGTAAGTTGTGTAGTGTGATCGTGTTGATTGTATGGTAGACTGGTTCTAGCTAAGATTGTAACTCGACATCTAGCTTAGTGTCGGAAATTGTATAAGCAACGTGTATGATTTCTTCGCCTGAAGGGAGTTTATTGACATAGTGAAGTGAACTCTCGAGTTGTACTCGAGGAGTGGAGTATGGCGAAGAGGAGTTTCGTTACCGAACCACTATACATCACGGTGTCATGCTTCTAACTCTTTACTCTTACTTTACTTTCATTATTTTGTAGTTAATAGTTGATATAATTTATTGTGTTGAATGTTTATATTGTTGTCGATTGATTTCACATAACATAGAATCAAAAGTTTTCAAAAATATAATCTTTTAAACGATAAATTGGTAAAACTATTCAAACCCCCTCCCCCCTTTTTTTCTAGTTTTCCACATAAATTTAAAAAGTATGTTAAAAATATTAGAATGATTTTAATCACAACTATTGATTACTTTTTAAAAGGATTGTAGGGATAAGTCCCTTGATATGCGAGAAAAGTTTGGTATGTAAAATAAATTTACTATTTGTTTTAAATCCTTCAATAAATAAACATCACTAATTGGATTGCAGGTTTGTAGGTAACCATGTCGTCTTTTGTCAATCCGTTGCGTTAGTTTATCTATAATAGATGTAAATATAACACATATTTGTTTAAAACTTAAAAACTTAAAAAATAAGTAATGTTGTTAAATTAAATGTCTCTACTTATAAAAGACAATGCCATTTATTAAATATTCAAATATTTAATCACAATTTAAATTACTAATTTTTTTAACTCTCACTTCCTACACAACCATATATACTTAAAAAAAAATTGTACATATATATTAACACTACTATACATCGTCGTCGATATGCGCAATAATCGTCAAGTTATATATATTTTTTAATATAAACTCTCCTTTATCATTGTATTTTTATTGGAGATGACAAATGAAAAAAATATAGCTTAAAAAACATATAACATAAATAACACATGCGCAGTTAGTTACAATGTTACTTGAGGCAAAGAATCGTCAATCGTTTGTTTTCCTTTTTATAGCACTTTACGTTCACACTTCACACCCCAATCATGATATTCATTCACACGTTATTTCCCAATAATGCTTTAGAATTGTCAATCTTTAATATCTAATAATTGAGTAATCAATTTTGTGTGATTTAGTCGTATCATAAAATATATGTAGAAACGCAGAGGAGTTAAATACATTCTCAAAAACTTAAATCTATCAAATAATAGTTATACAATATGATAAGTGACAATAATAATTTTACAACAACAAATATAATAGAGAACATGAAATAAAATATATCATCACAAAGCAATTATAAACAAAATGCAAATATAAACACAAAAAAATAAGTAAAAGAGAGATCAAACCGGACACGATGATTTAAAGTGGTTCGGAACAAAGCTCCTCTTCGCCCTATTCTACTCCTCGAGTTTCCGACTCGAGAGTTACTTCACTAAGTAAACAAGCTCCTTTCTCGACGGAAAAAACCTTACAATGTCGCTTACAATGTTTACCGATACTAAGCTAGAATTGAGTTCTTCTTCGGGTACAACCAAACCCGTTATGTTTTATAGCTCAAACATAACAAACCTATTACCCTTGTTTTATAAGGCCTAAACACATTAAACCTATTTCTCTTGTGTTTTAAGGCATAAACACAGAACTTATCTAACCTCTAGTTTGGTATAGTGGTTTGATTTTTAGGAGGTGGAACAAGATTCCAAACATCATTAGTGACAAATTGATTAAGTTCTTCTTGCATAGCTATTATCCAACTTTCGTCTTTAATAGCTTCATTAACATTTTTGGGTTCTACGGAAGAAGCAAAACATAAAAAGTTACGTTGATTTTGAGCTTGTGAATGCAAGGTTCTTTCGTTTAATTTTCCAATAACATTATCTAACCTCTAGTTTGGTACAGTGGTTTGATTTTTACGAGGTGCAACAGGATTCCAAACATCATTAGTGACAAATTGATTAAGTTCTTCTTGCATAGCTATTATCCAACTTTCATCTTTAATAGCTTCATTAACATTTTTGGGTTCTACGGAAGAAGCAAAACATAAAAAGTTACGTTGATTTTGAGCTTGTGAATGCAAGGTTCTTTCGTTTAATTTTCCAATAACATTATCTAACCTCTAGTTTGGTACAGTGGTTTGATTTTTACGAGGTGGAACAGGATTCCAAACATCATTAGTGACAAATTGATTAAGTTCTTCTTGCATAGCTACTATCCAACTTTCGTCTTTAATAGCTTCATTAACATTTTTGGGTTCTACGGAAGAAGCAAAACAAAAAAAGTTACATTGATTTTGAGCTTGTGAATGCAAGGTTCTTTCATTTAAATTTCCAATAACATCATCTAAAGGATGATTTTTGGATTCTTTAACGTTGACAATTTCATTATTTAATCATCCATCTTCCTTATCTTTTATTTTCTTAATTTGGTTAAATTGACTCTCTATTACATCGTCGTCTAATGTTAAGGATTTGGGAGGAGGACTTTCGTCGAATTTGACATTTAAAGGCTCTTCAATTTTCATTGTTTCTTTATTGAGGATTACGTAAGCTTTACTATTGGGTGAGTATCCTGACAATACACCTTCGGTGGATTTAGGATCGAATTTGATGAGATAGTCTTTTGTGTTTAAAATGAAGCATTTGCGTCCAAAAACTTTAAAGTAATCAAGCGAAGGCTTTTTTACCTTTAAATAACTCATATGGAGTCATTCCCAAGAAATGTCTAATTAAGATTCAATTTAATGTATATATAGATGTATCGACGGCATTACACCAAAATTTATTAGGGATTGGTTGTTCATTTAACATGGTTTGACTCATTTCTTGTAAAGTACGATTTTTACGTTCAACTACCGCATTTGATTATGGAGTTTGTGGAGCTGAGAAATTGTGAATAATACCATTAGTGTCACAAAAGGCTCTGAATTGTACTTCGTTGTCAAACTCCTGACCATGATCCATATGGATAGACACAATAAGAATACCTTGTTGTTTTTGAATTTTCTTGCTTAATATTTCAAAGTAGTCAAAAGCTTCAATTTTATTTTTCAAAATCTAGTCCATGCATACCTTAAGTAGTCGTCAACTATTACCAAAGTGTAGAAGTTTCATCCATAACTTTGAATAGCCGACAAACCAAATATGTCCACATGTAAAAGTTTTAGACACTTAGTAGTAGAAACTGTATTTTAGCTTTATGACTCGCATAAGCTTGTTTTCCTATATTACAAGCATACAAAAATGTTGTTCATTAGTTTTAATAAGTTTCTAATAAGCTCTTTAGATGATAGCGATTAAATAAGTCGCATATTGGTAGGACCCAATCTTCGATGCCAAAGGTTTGAAGTATCATCTATAGAAGTTAGGCAGAGTTTATCTTTAGGAGAGTTCCTGATTTTCATTACAAAAATACCATTTTTCCTAATCCCTCTTCCAATGGTAATACCGTCTTTAAGTATTAGACTACCGGTTTTGCCAAATAATGCGTTACACTTTTTATCAACGATTTAACTAATGCTAAGTAAGTTGAAGTTAAGATTTTCTACGTGACTAACATCATTTATAGTTAGTGAGTTATGAGAAGTAGTACATTTGCCAATAATTTTGCTTTTGCCATTTCCAAACACTACGTTACCTTCATCGTAAGCCTTGTAAGATGAGAATAAGCTTTTATTACCCATCATATGCTTGTGCATCCACTGTCTTTGATCCATTCATTTGGTTTCAAATCAACCTTTATACATACCTATAAACATATAACAACTCAAGCGTTTGGTCCCCAATATCTCATGGGTCCATTTGCGTTATACAATTCATTCATTTGATTCACAAAAGGGAATTGTTGGTATGGATTCCAAGGTGCAAATTTTGGTGTTTGAAATTGGTAACCATTTTGAGGGCCGTTGTTCCGAAACACTTCGTTGAAATGACTTTTCGAGTATGGAACGTTTGATTTCCTAAATGGGGTTTTAGATATCGGTTGTAAGAAAGGCTTATTTTTTGAGATACTTTGATCATGTTTCAAAGGAGGTGGTTGATTAATATTTCTAACAGTAGCATTAAGTAACTTCTTTTTAGTTATTACTACAAAATCTTTTCTAGAAGATGTGGTCGCATCAAATTTTGGTATTGTTGTACCAGATGCTCGGATCTCTGACTTTACACTGGCCGGATCCCTTTTCGAGGGATACGCCGGATCCGGCATATCGGAGGCTACTTTTTCAATAGACTTTACAAATTGTGTTTGTTTTTCTTTGCTAGTCGAAGTAACACATTCTGTAAATCCCAAGCCCTTTTTGTTATTCTTTAATTTTTGACTATCAAGTATTTCATTTAGATAATGAGCACTATTTTCAAAACTAGCAAGCTTAGCTACAAGTTGGTCATTTTTGATCGAAAGATCCAAACAACACATGAATTTTAACTCAAGTCCTTTACCCGTTTCTAGCCTTTTTATTTTCTCTTTTAGTTCAAAAACTTCATTGTCTAAAAGTTCGTTTTTACTTTTCAAATGGTTTATTTTTTTAATGGCCTTAAGACTAATTTTGCATAGTTTGTTATATTCTAAATGTAAAGTTTTATCATCTAAAGAGGAAACACTATAGTAAAGAGAACCGGAGTGTACCTCTTTAGAGTATCTCTTCATTCTCTTTTTCACTCATAACCCATGAGCCGCTTACAAAAGCCTTTTGCTCACTACTTGAGTGTTTGGGACAATCACTAATGAAGTGATTTGGATCTCTACACTTAAAACAATTTTGGTCAACCTTTTTCTTTTTGTCTTCCTTTAATTTTTGGAAGCCTTTCTTGTCATCATAGGGTTGCTTGACAAACCATCCTCTACTTCTAAAGAATTTCTTAAAGTCCCTTACCGCCATACCATATTCTTCATCTTCGCAATCCGAAGAAGTTTCTTCGTCACTTTACTCCTTTTTGGCTTTTAGAGCTAGTGACTTACACTTTTCTTTCTTGTCTCAAGTGAATGGCATTTTTCCCCCTATGGGTTGATTGGGCTTCCCAAGTGTCATCAAGCCTGAAAGTCTTTTGCCAACACCACTTCATAGAACTTTAGGTTGTCGATAAGCTTGTCGAGAGAAAGAATCGACAAGTCCTTTGATTCTTCTATGGCTGTTACCTTCGGTCTCCATTTAGCTGGAAGTACTCTTAGAAATTTCCTAACATGGTTACAACTTGAAAAGGTTTCATCAAGTGCTTGCAAATAAGTAATAATAGTGTTAAATCTAGCAAATGCATTATCAATACTATCATCATCCGATATTGAAAATTGTTCATATTTTTGAACAAATAAATCTATTTTATTATTCTTAACTTGCTTATTTCCTTGATGAGTAATCACTAAAGAGTTCGAAATATCTTTAGCCGTTTTAGGCATAAAAACTCTTTCATATTCCTTTTTAGGTAAGGCGTTATATAAAATCATTTTTGCATCATTTTCGAAAGCATTTTCTTTTGATCATTATTTTGGCTTTCGTAAATAACACTTTCATCTTTACCGATATTACTATTCCTAATGACGGGTTTATAATCACCATCAACATTAATATGCCATAGATCAATATCTTTAAATTTCACATATGTTTTAAATCTATTTTCCAATAAACAAAGGCGTTAGCTTCAAATAGTGTTTGTAGTTTTCGAATTCCATTAGATCGAATTTAAAATTTTAAAATACAATATACATTAAAAAAAATTAGTGGCCTGCTCTTGATGCCAATTGTGAAAAACTATAAGTGGGGTTGAATAGTTTTACCGATTATAATTTAGTTTCAAAAACATTTTAGATCAAGTATATGTGAAATCCTTTGGATAGTGAGGTATTGATAATGCAAGGATATAAGTAAAGAAATAAGTACGATAAAGTAAAGTAAAAAAGAGATAGAACCGTGAACACAAGGATTTATAGTGGTCCGGCTACAAGGACACCTTCTTTGCCCTACTCCACTCCACGAGTACCGAACTCGAGAGTTTCGTAAACAATATGTCAACAAGCTCCTTATCCAGTGGAGAAGCCTCACAACGTTGCTTACACTTTATCCGGTACAAAGCTAAATACCGAATTCTTTACAACGGAAGAACCAACCCAATCAACACAAACTAACACTATAAGTTTATGGTACAATGCAATGAATGAAATACAAGAATCATTTGAATGATCTTGTGATGATGAAGGCTAAAAATACTTCTCTTAGAAGTTTGCAAGTCTTGTATGCAAAATTGTGATCTCGTCTTTTATGAAGAACCTTGAGAATCACTAAGAGAAAAGCTACAAGAATGATCTGAGATCTGAGGTTAGAGAGATATTAAAATATAAGAAGAAATTTATGAGAATGGGTAAGAAACAATGAAGAAATGACCTTCTATTTATAGGCAAAGTTGGCTCTGACCCAACGGATCCATTACAAAAGGGATCCGGCCAGTTATAAGCCAGGGATCTGGCTCACTAGATAATACAATCCGGATTTTGGGTTACAATTCTGGGTTTTGGGTCATGGGTTCCGGGTCTTGGGTCATGGGTACTGGGTTTTGGGTCATGGGTACCCAAGAGATTTTACAAGATCTTGCATGTGATGTCATGCATGATGAAAGTAAATAATTTACTTAAAACATTTACTAAGAACAAATGTAATATCTAACTAGTAAATAATGCGTAGTTAGTAAAAATAATTATGCTGACAAGTTTAAAAACATGTGATCTTAGATTTATACTTGAGATTTACGATTGTTATCGACAAAACAGATAGAGATCGAGAAATATAAATAAACGTTTTTACGGCTTATTTGTGTTAACAAATAGTTTTTCGCACACAAAATAAATGACAATCTTGAAGTAGTAAGTTAGCATGTCATTATTATTAACCTCACTTGATCAAAAAACAAATTGATTTGGTCTCATTACCAATACATGCTTTCCCTTAGTTTATGTAAGCTAGATGAACTCAAATTTGAATCATTTCCTTAGGTGAAAGATTCTTGCTAGTTGGAAATACATTTTTGATAGATCATTTAGAGAGTTTTTATAAAAATAGTGCAAGTGTTTAGGATGCAATTTTAAAATGATGCGAGAAATTTTACGAGATGATGAAAGTGTTTTGATGCAATGTGTATAAAAATGCGAATTTGATCATTATACTAGTTTGTAAATTCATGCCCATATATTGTATGAAATGTAAAATCATGTTCGAAAGAGATGATTGAAATTATAAATTTTTAATGACTCCAAAATATATTTTAAATATTCTTAATGGTTTGCTTGATGTTTTGATCATAATGCAACATAACAAATATATTGGAGCCTATGTCGAAACATGAGAAGATTCGAGACGTGGAGAGGTGTTGAGGAATATATACTTTGACGATTTATGGGTATGAATAACTTGCGTATTTTGCGTTATATATTACAAGTTTAATGTTTGTCAATATTAAAACATAAAAGACTGTTTAGTTTAAATATTTTCATATTTGCACTAACAATCTGCTCTTCTTTATGTTGACAAATTATGTAAACCGTAACACATAGTAAAATGTAAAAGTTACTCATTTGCACTTTCCTTCTCCCCATTTTGTCGAAACAAAAAGGTGGACACTATTAGCTCTCTACTACAATATCCGTTTAAACTTCTTTTTCCCCATAAGGGGGGCACTCCGAGCTTTCTATAACACTACACGTACAAACTTTCTTCTCCACAAAAAGACGAGCTTGCTGCTAAACTGTCCGTTTAGACTTCCTTCTTCCCTTTTAAACTACTCCGAGCTTTCTACTCCCCTAACTCATTACTCCCTCACGATTGTTGCTTCCCCTCGTTATTTTCGTGTAAAGTAGATGGCAAGATCGGTTACCTACTAATGGTGCCCGTCATTATATCGGTTAAGGGCCACACAAGATTTGCAAATGACAATCGCGGTGATACAAACAATGTCAAATGTTAGAGAAGCGTGTAAAGTGTAAACTTTGACCACCGGCCTACTAATGGTGCACGTCATTATATCGGTTAAGGACCACACAACATTTGCAAATGACAATCGAAGTCATATAAACAATGTCAAATNAAGTTTAAAAACATGTGATCTTAGATTTATACTTGAGATTTACGATTGTTATCGACAAAACATAGAGAGATCGAGAAATATAAATAAACGTTTTTACGGCTTATTTGTGTTAACAAATAGTTTTTCGCACACAAAATAAATGACAATCTTGAAGTAGTAAGTTAGCATGTCATTATTATTAACCTCACTTGATCAAAAAACAAATTGATTTGGTCTCATTACCAATACATGCTTTCCCTTAGTTTATGTAAGCTAGATGAACTCAAATTTGAATCATTTCCTTAGGTGAAAGATTCTTGCTAGTTGGAAATACATTTTTGATAGATCATTTAGAGAGTTTTTATAAAAATAGTGCAAGTGTTTAGGATGCAATTTTAAAATGATGCGAGAAATTTTACGAGATGATGAAAGTGTTTTGATGCAATGTGTATAAAAATGCGAATTTGATTATTATACTAGTTTGTAAATTCATGTCCATATATTGTATGAAATGTAAAATCAGGTTCGAAAGAGATGATTGAAATTATAAATTTTTAATGACTCCAAAATATATTTTAAATATTCTTAATGGTTTGCTTGATGTTTTGATCATAATGCAACATAACAAATATATTGGAGCCTATGTCGAAACATGAGAAGATTCGAGACGTGGAGAGGTGTTGAGGAATATATACTTTGACGATTTATGGGTATGAATAACTTGCGTATTTTGCGTTATATATTACAAGTTTAATGTTTGTCAATATTAAAACATAAAAGACTGTTTAGTTTAAATATTTTCATATTTGCACTAACAATCTGCTCTTCTTTATGTTGACAAATTATGTAAACCGTAACACATAGTAAAATGTAAAAGTTACTCATTTGCACTTTCCTTCTCCCCATTTTGTCGAAACAAAAAGGTGGACACTATTAGCTCTCTACTACAATATCCGTTTAAACTTCTTTTTCCCCATAAGGGGGGCACTCCGAGCTTTCTATAACACTACACGTACAAACTTTCTTCTCCACAAAAAGACGAGCTTGCTGCTAAACTGTCCGTTTAGACTTCCTTCTTCCCTTTTAAACTACTCCGAGCTTTCTACTCCCCTAACTCATTACTCCCTCACGATTGTTGCTTCCCCTCGTTATTTTCGTGTAAAGTAGATGGCAAGATCGGTTACCTACTAATGGTGCCCGTCATTATATCGGTTAAGGGCCACACAAGATTTGCAAATGACAATCGCGGTGATACAAACAATGTCAAATGTTAGAGAAGCGTGTAAAGTGTAAACTTTGACCACCGGCCTACTAATGGTGCACGTCATTATATCGGTTAAGGACCACACAACATTTGCAAATGACAATCGAAGTCATATAAACAATGTCAAATGTTAGAAAAGCGTGTATTTGACGTTTCTGGAAAACTTTGCATCCGTGTCAATGTGTCATGTTATGTTTGTTTCTATTTGAATGTATTTTCCATAAAACTTTTCTAGAAAGACAAGCGTACCTGTTGATACCATTATTAATGAAACCAAATAGTGAATTTGTTTGCATGTTACTTGTCGGGTATATGATACATCCTGGGCAACAAACTGATGAACCATCAATAGATCGAAGTTCAAAAAAGCTCCACTTTTAGTTAAAAAAATTCAAGCACCTCAATACACGGTTTCTTGTTTATTCGTTTTTATCACATTTCGATATGCTAGATCGCATTGCAAATGATTTAAGCTAAAAGGTAGTTTAGTCATTTGATATGAGATCTTTCTCAGCTCCAAGTGTGTATATTTACTTTTCTTAACATTGTTGAAGTTTATAAGAATTGACATCACTTTTAAATGGAACGAACTTATGATAATCTTAAAATTTTATTTTGCTTATAATGGCAAGTTCAATAGATTGTATTTGTTTCATCTTACTACTAGAACGGTACCCGCGCAATGCGGCGGCGGGTACCTGTGACTATATTTTGCGTTATTCGGTTATTCGGTTACACATTTAGTTGTCTTTATGCTTTATAAGTAGAGATGGTTAAGCCAACCTGTGACTATATTTTGCGTTATTCGGTTATTCGGTTACACATTTAGTTGTCTTTATGCTTTATAAGTAGAGATGGTTAAGCCAAATAATTTTAGTTTGAACAACCAACCTGCTTTCTAACAAACTTCCTAACCAACTTGCTTCCTAACTAACCTGCTTCCTAACCAATTAATTTTGAAATCTTTCTATAATAAGAAATAAAAAGTCTGAATTTTAAGCCTTTCTAATTATAGAATAGTCCCAAATGCATTATATAGTAGTATAGATTTCTTAAATGTGTTTTCATATTGTCACATTTCAAAAACATAAATTATTACGATGTTGATAGTGACATTGTTTTTCAGCTAAAAGAGGGTAAAGACCATAAAATAACAACGTATTTTTTTCAATTTACCGAGATGAAACACCTACTTTTTTATTAACATTTAAGCCAACGAAACTATCAAGTATTTTTCCGATATCAACAAAAAGTTGTATTATATTATAAATAATAATTAAAATGACTATATTACCCTTGTCTTCTTAAACATAAATCCCTGTAAAAAAACAAAACAAAAGAAAAATCTTATCACACAACCATAAAATCCAAACGAAACCATAACTTTTCAAAACCAACAATAAATCAAACCCTGGTATATAAAAGTAACAACAAGCTCAAAAATAAATTATCACGACTCGACACGACTCGAAATGCAACCAGCAAGCTTCGGCCATTAACATTTATGCTCACGGCATCTCCTCAACTCGACAACAAAACCCAACTAATGATGATACCAAGATTTTTGTAAGTTTAAATTCGTATAACCCGTTATATCACTCTAACCCAAACGTTTTTAAAACAAAAAACTCGTTAAAACGAGTTTTGGACTCACCACCGTGTCATATGAGGGTGTACACACGGTGGTCTTACCTTATCTTCCTTGGATCTAGCCGGATCTACTCGATTTGGTGGTGGTGGTGGTGGCCCGTACGTGGTGATGGAAGGGTGTTTCGGGCGCGTGTGGTGGTTAAACAAACAAAGGGAGTCACAAGGTGAGTGTTGGTGGTGGCGGTGTGGTGTTACGGTGGGCGGTGGTGGTGTTCGTAGGTGGCCGAAGGTGGGTGAGAGGGTGGCGACGACTAAGAAGAAGGAGGAGACAACAATGAACCCTAGAATTCTATAAAGGGATTTATGTTTAAGAAGACAATGGTAATATAGTCATTTCAATTATTAGTTATAATATAATCGGTTTTTTTGTTGACTTCAGAACAATATTTGAAAGTTTCGTTGGCTTAAATGTTAATAAAAAAGTACGTGTTTCATCTTGGTAAATTGGAGAAAGTACGTTGTTATTTTATGGTCTTTACCCGCTAAAAGAGGAATATTAACCTATCCTCTTGTTATTAGTTATCGATCGAGTATGTTTTTTGTAAGTACTCCGTACTGGTCATTTGGTTGAATGAGCCAACAACTGAACACATCTTAAATGGAATTGTTGCTATTGAGGTAGCATGGACTATATATGCTACGTTATGGTTTAGTACATTTTTTTTCTCTCACCAAACTACATTTACTAAAAATAGTTAAGGATTTCATCACATCGACGCATCAATCACTATATTTGAGCAGTAGTTATTGTTGAGCCACTTCTGCATCATTTTCCTATTTTGCGGCAGCTGATATTAGACGTGTTTAAGCATATCTTGTTTGCTTCAAATCTTTCTTGGTATATAGTATATACAACTATAACAGAATATTTCAAACCCCCATCAAATGGCCTAATGGTAAGGTTGTTGGTTTTCTCACAATAGGTCAAGTGTTCAAAATCTCGTTAGATGTGTACATTTAGGAGTGGCCAGAGAATGGTAGAAAATAGTTTCAGAATTAAATTGGTAAGGCTACTGGTATGTGTGTATTTACATATACCTTTTACCTTAGTTAACGGACCAAAAAGACCAAAAACCGACTTTAAATGCCAAAAATGTGTTGTTTTGTGTTTTTACATGAGTAGGTATGGATATGTAAGAAATGGACGCAAATCATGTGAAAACTACAACACGAGCACGGGATTTTGGAAAGAGCGTGAAAAGCTGAGGCCGGGAGCGGATTTCTTAAGGATAAATCAAGTTATGCTTAAAAAGTCAAATTCAACCCTTGAAGTTTGATCATATGGCAGCAATTACCCTTGGAAACAAGTTTGCCAAATTTACACTTTTCATCCCTTAACCTAAAACTTTATCTAATCCTAATCCTAAAACCAAAAAAATTATCCTAAACCTATACTAGAAAAAACTTGCCAAGCCCTTTTTTACTATAAACCCAATAAAACCCAACCCAATATCCCTTACTAACCCAAAAGGCCCACACCACTCTACTTAACATAACCCGGCCTTAACTCATATCCCAACCAAATACCCGGTCAAACCACCAGAAAACCAAGTCAAAATAATATAATAAAATCCCACCTTTACCCCGCCATTTACCCTTCTTCCCCAATCCATCTCCCCTGAATTCCCGTACATACCCCTCAACCCAAAGCTTAGTACTTGGAATCTCCAGCATGGCAAAGGTATAAGTGGCTTGGATTGCCAAGGTGGATTGATAGACGGCTCAGATTGATCTAAACACATCATCAGATGCTAATCAAGGGATAATATTGGATTGGATGAGTAACATGGAATCAATTATGGATATTCGATTAGAGATGCTTATTCTGGATCCTTCTGAAGACTCCTGAACTCAGCTATTTAAAGCTCCTCACCTCTCACAGATGGGGGTTGGTTAGTCACTAGGTTAGGAGTAGGAATAGAGTAGCTTAATTAGTGTAGTTAAATCACTCTGATATTGTATTTCGTTTACTATTTCTTCAAAGCTTTGTACTAAATTCGAGTTTTAATAAAAGTTTAGTTTTCATATTTCTAGCCATTTAATTTTCAAGCAAATTCATATCCAAATTTGTTTTAAGTTCTTCGTTATTGTCCTCATAATTTCATTCAAGCTTCATAACAGCTTTTAGTGAGGTTTTGTTAAGAATTTGGTAAAATAGCTTTTGGTCAATGAAAGTCAGAAGGTAATTGATGGTGATGATTCTGGGTTTAATGATGGTAGATCATGGTTGCAGAGGTGTTTGAGCCTATCAAAAAGATAGGCTTGGGTTGGTTATTCACCCTATTTCAGTTAGGGTTTAAAATTTGTAAGTTCCTATTTCCATTTATAGTCTAAAATTGCATATGTTGAGTTTCATAGTGTAGATCTGTGTATTGTTTGATCGTTACTGTTTAATTAGTTTGATATTATCATATTTGAGCTTAGTTGATTAATTGTTAGTCATTTTGCAGTTTAAAGCTCCATTGTTGCTAATTAGTTTGTTATTTGTTCTTGTGACTGCTAATAATTGCATATTGGCGATTCTGTGATAATTGTTGTTAAGTACCTTGTTTCTGTGCTTCTCTCAGCTATTTTGATCAGTGTATAAGCTTAGTAGGAGGATTTGCGGCTTAAACTTCATATTAGCTCTTAATAAAAGTTCACATCAGCTCGTATAGGGGTGTTTGGATCAGGACCTTAATCTGTGTTATAGTTGATTTTAGGAAGGGTTATTTGCTCAGTCATATTACATTTGGTATATTAGAGTCAATTTTAACATAAAACCAGTAGGTGTTAGCTACAGAAGTCAAAATCCACTTTAGAATCATCATTTTTGTAAACTGTTAGTGTAAATTAGTTGCATAATCCCATTTTTAGGTGCGTAGATAGTTAATTCAGCATAACTTCATTTCATTATAGCTTAAGATTTCATTTTTAAGTAGATTTGATCATCCAAAATTCATGAAAGTCAATTTTGCATAAATACTTAAAAGTCAAAATTCTGAAATCAGTAAAATGGAGCTATATTCTAGGTTAATTTTAGGATTCATTAATACATGAAAATAGATGAAAATTGCATTCATTTGTCATTTGGTTGCTTGTGTTTCAAAATCAAAAAGAATTTTGCAATTTGGAAGTCATTTACTTGTTGGAAATCAAGCTCAAAGTGAGCTATTTGGTCACTTTTGCTGTCCTGCTCCACTAACAGTGGGGTGGATAGCCCTTTTCTTTGCTTCATAATTTCTTATCTAGTAGAGCTTTTGTTGAGATTTTGGTTTCGATAGCAAGCTAGTTGTACCAGCTTAACGTAAATGTGCTTTTATTGGCTTTAGGAGCTTGATTGTTTAGCGTAATTTTCCCCTCAATAAGCCCTTAGGACTGCAGCCTACCCATTGCACCAGTAATCTGTCCCAAATGAGCATCTTCATTATCATTTTCCTAGCTTATAACTTGTCCTATTTTCATTAATAAATCTTTTTATGTGATCTTTTGCTGATGTTGTTCATTTATTTGATATTTCTATACATTAGCTGTTACATCTTGTAGCTTAGATTTGAGCTTGTATGTGCTTGTCTAGGACTGCTAGTTATTAAAGTGTTCCAATTCACTGCTAGTTATTATGTTAGTCTAGAATTATGCCTAGCAACATTAATTTATGCTTAGCAGCATTAAGTTATGTCAAGCAGCATTAAGTTCTGAGTTACTAGCATTCACCCAAATTCCATTCCAAAACAGCTTTTTCTTTGCCTTTGCTGCAAAATGTTAGTCTAGAAACCAAGAAAACACAAGCCATAACATATGCACAATGATCACAACATCTAATTATACTTAGCAGTTCTAAATATAATTAGCAGCATTGTAATGGGGCAAATGAAGAGTCATGACTAATATTCTGAACTAAATTCATGCAGTGAATATCAAATTAGACTCAAACTAGAGAGACTATAAATAATAGTCATATAAATATTTCACAATGTGACTATTTTGAATGTATTGGTCACATATAATACACTNTAAATATAATTAGCAGCATTGTAATGGGGCAAATGAAGAGTCATGACTAATATTCTGAACTAAATTCATGCAGTGAATATCAAATTAGACTCAAACTAGAGAGACTATAAATAATAGTCATATAAATATTTCACAATGTGACTATTTTGAATGTATTGGTCACATATAATACACTTATAATGTGGCCATAAACATCATTTAGATACGCATTTGTGATATGGTGTGACTATTGTAAAGCCTATAGTCACATGATCGTGCTTCAATTAAATGTGACTATACACATTAGGGTTTGGCAAGCAAACACACACTAAACTTTAGACACAAATATTAACTTATGTGACCATATGTATTGAATTTTCGTTACACTTAATCATGTTTCTATGGTTTCGTGTGACCATATAGGACATTTGGACACACTCTTCAAGTGTGCGACATATATTTGTCACTTTTAAATGCATATCGTGACTAACGCTTCAAACTTACTTTTCAGTTGTCACACATTTCAAATTCATATGTGGCTAGGTATTTAGCAAAGAATAGCAGTCACGTTTAAATAATGTGTGACAAACTTGACTATATAATTTAGCCACATATACAATTACTTCATGTAACCATATATCTATTTTGGTCACGCTCTTCAATTGTTTGACAAATATTTGTCACATATGTATATCTGTAGTGTGACTAATGTTTAAAGCTGATTTGTATCGGTCACACGTCCCAAATTAAACGTGACTAAATGATCGAAAAATATTTACCAGTTACCCTCTAGTCACGTAATACCAAATGTATGACATATATCTTCGAAATGGTCCATCAAGTCGGTAGAGTGTGGCTGTTTATTTTATTTTATAGATTTTTTAGTCACGTAAATATGTTACAGTGGACCGTATTGAAATGACATCGTGTGACGACATAGGCCATTTTCTGCACTAGTGGTTGATCTTTTGCTGTGGTTGTTCATTTAATTTGCTATTTCCTATAACATTAGCTGTTACATCTTGTAGCTTAGATTTTGAGCTTGTATGTGCTTGTCTAGGCTGCTAGTTATTAAAGTGTTCCTTAATTTCACTTCTTTCTAGTATCATGTAGTTGTGGCTTTACTAGTAGTTTGATTATCCCTAAGGATTAGGCCCCCCCCCCCCCCCCCCCCCCCCCTCATAGCGTTAAGGAATAGCTTTTAGTGTGCCTCTTTTTCTCTTTAACTCTGACAACAATCTTTGTTTGCAAATTTGGTTTTGTCTGAGCTTTTGGTATAGCTTTTCATAATTATGCTTTCAATAAATGCCTTCAAAGAATAGCAGTCACGTTTAAATAATGTGTGACAAACTTGACTATATAATTTAGCCACATATACAATTACTTCATGTAACCATATATCTATTTTGGTCACGCTCTTCAATTGTTTGACAAATATTTGTCACATATGTATATCTGTAGTGTGACTAATGTTTAAAGCTGATTTGTATCGGTCACACGTCCCAAATTAAACGTGACTAAATGATCGAAAAATATTTACCAGTTACCCTCTAGTCACATAAATACACAAATGTATGACATATATCTTCCGAAATGGTCACACAAGTCGGATAGAGTGTGGCTGTTTATTTTATTTTCATACATTTAGTCACGTAAATATGTTACAGTGTGACCGTTTGAAATCGACCATGTGTGACGAAAGGCCATTTTTGCACTAGTGGTGATCTTTTGCTGATGTTGTTCATTTATTTGCTATTTCTATACATTAGCTGTTACATCTTGTAGCTTAGATTTGAGCTTGTATGTGCTTGTCTAGGACTGCTAGTTATTAAAGTGTTCTAATTCACTTCTTTCTTAGTATCATGTAGCTTGTGCCTTTTAATAAGTAGTTTGATTAGTTCCCTAGGATTAGCTCATAGCGTTTAGGAATAGCTTTTTAGTGTGCCTCTTTTTCCCTCTTTAACTTCTGACCAATCTGTTGCAAATTTGAGTTTGATCTGAGCTTTTGTAAGCTTTTCATAATTAGTGCTTTCAATAAAAATCCTTAATTTTCCTTGTTCCATCAGTTCCAAAAGAAAATTGCAAAAATAAAATGTTTTCTCAAAAAGCGAAAGGGCAGGGGTCGAACCCCTGACCTCAAGCTTACACAGCAACATACCACAACACCTGCTACCATACGTACCCTTGGGATTTTTGTCAATAGTTTTTCACAAATAATTCCTTTATATACCTTTTTCACTTTTTAGCTTAGTTATCTGTTTTAGCTTATTATAGCTTATTCCTAATAGCTTTTTCAGATTTTTTATTTTTCTTAGTTTTAGTTTAGCAAAAAGTTATTTTCAGCAAAATTTCATAACTTTTCATAACCATTTGCTTTTTTTAGTCATTTAATTTCTTTTAAATAGTTTTTAAATCATTAAAAATAAATAAAAACTAAAAAAATATTTTTTTTTTTCTTTTTCCCAAAATTTTCTTTTCACATTTAAAATGTAGGAAAATCATTTTCATGCCCGTAGGATTAGGATTGCCTTAATTTCACTTTTAGCTTTGCGCTCGTACGTAGTTTTTAAACATTTCACGCGTTTTTAAATTAGGTTACGTTTTAAGTTTAGATTGCCCTACGTTATCGTTTTCCTTGCTTTATTACATGCTTTCTAGTGTCGATTTACTTTTCCCGTAGTTACAATTTCCATCATATCTCACTTATTTACACATTCACTTCACGAATCACACAACGGAATCATAATTCCATTCACACCTTCGCTGGGACACGACCCGAGGAAATACTTTTCTAAGTATTTCTTTGGAAAAATCACTACACTATAATTGATCACAATCAGCTACGTATATGTGAGTCAAGAAAAGCTCACCCTCCCCTACAAAACCTGAACGAAAAAAGCTCATCTCCTTACTCGTTTATAACATATTATTCCATGGTGGCAATATAAACAAATGCAATAAAGATCATTTCTTAATTAGATCCTACAAAGGAATAAGATTCAAATTCATACGGTACCAAAGAAAATCCGTTGCGACTCAAAGATTAGTTACTTGATGTTCTTAGAAATATTGGAAGGTTAATAATTCCTTGATTCTCATTCATTCACACAATCAATAAATAGTTTACAAGAAATAATTTTATACTAATATAAGTGGGCTCGGCCTACAAATACAAAATAAATACACTAGTGGGCCATAAAGAATGCATCGACTAATACTCCCACGCAGTTGGAGCAAGAGGAGGTTGGACGCTCAAAATGGATCGAAACTCCTGTTGGATCGTTATACTCTGACCAAACTATTATATAGCTTGTTAAGGATCCTAGGGATCCTTTTATAGGCACAAGGAAAACCCTAGTCGGTTTACATAACTTGAACGACAAGTATACAATCTCTAACTATAGAATATTCTAGATTACATAATATTCTAATTCTAATAATATATTCAGTCTTTATCTTCAAGCAGTACTTTGACTTATCAACAAGCAGTACTTTGATCACATAGCAGTACTTTGACTTTAATACTTCAGCAGTACTCTGAAGAGCAGCACTTTGATATCCAGCAGTACTTTGATCTTTTATACCCCAACAATCCTCCCCTAACTTGAATTCTACTGGATTGATTTCAAGTTTTCTTTGTGTAAGCTTTATCTTCATGGAAAGATTGTCTTCTTTGAAAAATACACTCATTGTTTTGTCATCATCAGCATAAAGTACTTGCAATCTTTATCAGCAACAAACTTTTATCTTTACAGCAACTTAAACTCTTCTTCTCAGCTACTCAGTAACATTAGGTACATCAAATCATATTCAGTTTCATACTATTCTCATCACTTCCAGGTGTGTTAACTCCTGTGAGAGGTGAATCATTGTAAATTAATGGATTTTGATGTCTCTTTACCAAAGCCATTAACTCTGGAGTAGCCAATGTTTAGGTTAAGTAAACCATGGTACATTGATAACCATATGATTTTTAGCAAATCATCAGCTATCAACGGATTTGAGTAGTCTTTACCAAAAGCCGTTTGCTTATGGACTAGTTAGTTCTTAGATCTTAACCATGGTGAACTAATTACCATATAAATGGATTTTCCACAGCCTTTACCACAAGCCAATGGAGTAGTGGAATGGAGTAGGTAGATGTAGGCTGATGTTTGAATGATGTAGACCAGTACTTTAACTCATGTTATGTAACGACTGTTGTTTTATAAAACAGCAGTACTTTGTAATCTTCTAATGAATAAAAGCTTTAGCCTCCTCTTAAATCATGACTAACTATTAATGCCTCCCCTCAAAAATAGCTTAGAGATTAATCATTCCAATACTCACCACTAAATGCTTAAATCTTGTAATATCAAAACCTTTTGTGAGTAAATCTGCCACATTAGCATCTGTATGAATCTTGACAACATTAATCAGTCTATGCTCATAGCAATCACGAATAAAATGATGCCTTATCTGAATGTGTTTGGTCTTGGAATGGTAAACTGAATTCTTCACAATACATATTGTACTCGCATTATCAATGTTGATAGGAGTATTCTTGAAATTGAAACCATAGTCCAAGAGTTGATTTTGCATCCATAGAACTTGTCCACAACAACTTGCAGCTGCAACATATTCAGCTTCTGTAGATGAGGTTGCTG
>LBNU01029054.1:167424-181162 GCA_014162995.1 Artemisia annua
TTTAAATTTTGTTTGTACTTATAATCTAGTTGATTTCACACTTTTAGGAGTAATTTATTAGAATAACTGGATCTATCCACTGGAAGAATCAGTAATTTTGAAAGAATTGAGATGTGTCCCGATTAATATTGCAATCCACTTTTGGATTAACATTTGCTAGCACACATTATACCCTTTTCACTAAATTGTGAGGATTTTAGCCTGTTCATATCGAGCTTACATCTTTTATGCTTTGAATCTTTTGTTATGAGTGTGCCGGTGATTTTATTTATTCTAGAACTTGTACATGTAAATCATTACGAGACCGTTGTGAAATTACATTTTTGTAATATAAGTATACATACGTGATAAGAGGCAACCTTAGGATTTTAACCAAATAGCCTTCCTTATTGATTTTTAGCTAGTCACATTGATTAGTTAATTCCCAATTTTAAACCCTTTTGTTAGCGTTTATCTTTAACGCTAGATACCCTTAGTTACACCTTCTGAGCCTTTCCTTTTCTTTTGATTAAGACCAGAAAAAATACAAAAAAGATTTTACACTTTTTAGCCTAGCCTTACCCTTAGTCAAGTCTTGGTGAGTTGTTAGCTTTATGAAGAAGTATATTATGAATCATGAAGAAAGAATGGAGAAAGTGGAAATTCAGGAATCAGCGATTGAAGCAAGTAAAAGTATAGTCATTACAATATATATGATGACAAGTGTTTCCAAGTGTTATGTATTTGAGTTTATTTGAAAAAAAAAAAAAAGTTGTTAGTTTGATAGGTATAGTGTTATGTATAGCCAATGAAGCTATAAAATAAAGCATTGATCGCGAAAGAATGAAGTTCTCAAAGACTACGAGGTTATGATTCAAGGAAGAAAAGCTAATAATATTTGATCTATAGACTTGGACTAGTTTGTATATTCTTAATCATCACTTACCCTTCAATAATCCCATGTCTTATTCCTACCCTTAACCCTTCTTAGCCTAAACCCGAATAAAAGACCTATTTGATATGTAGACTTGGTGCTTACGCCATTGCGGTGTAGTTTTGTTTCTTGTACAAGCTTATGGTAATAATTAGATCATGACTGAGCAATGAGTGTGATTTATCATATACGCTACCCCATATATGAGTGTTATGAGTGAATTATATCTTATTCTTCTTTCGTGAGGTGTCTTAGAAGTGTTAACCGAGCAAGAAAATCGTTGGGTATTGTCAAACATCTCAATATTTCATTTATAAAAGCTTAACAAGGATGATCTAACTTGTACTTGTATAAGGAGGATTCTCATCACAATTTTCAGAAATCACTTTCGTTTACCATGTGGATATTTAGTTTTCTTCTAGATTTGCTTGAGGACAAGCAAAGTTTAAGTATGGGGGATTTGATAACGCTCAAAGTTAACATGTTTTTAGAAGCGTTATTAGTGTTTTTGTGTATGTTATTTGGTTGTTTTTATATGCTTTTGCCACCAAATAGTATCAAACTATGTTTTTGTAGCCTATGTAGCCAAATGTAGGAAAAACGGAGAAAAAGTGAAGAAAATGAAGTATATGCGATTACACGAAGATTCCCAAGTTCAAAGTCCAATCTGTGACACATTTCATAAGGAGAACCTAAGTTTTGTCATTTCAAAGTTCCAAGTTCAGAGTGAATCAAGTTTGGATAGTGCATAAAGAACTACATAAGGAAAAGTCAAAGTCCAAGGCAACCAGAACCTACCATCCGATCGGTTGGAGTCAAACCGATCGGATAGCCACAATTACCACATCCATCCGATCGGTGCCAACCCGCAATCGATCGGATGGACATTTCTGCTGAAAAACATAATTTCTTGTGCACGAAACTTGGTCTTTTGTCCCATTGTTCTAGGCCCTTCTTAGTGTCTTGTTGTCCAAGCTCCAGCATTTATGTCTCTATTCATTACTAGGAGTATTTGATAAGCCTAAAAGGACCCCAAGAGTACACAATTGAAGAAACAATTCAAGAGATCATTTACTCTCATTACTACTCTCAATTATCATCATCATCTAGCTCTCAAAGAAGGGAAATTCGTGCAGAAAGAACCAGGAACTTTGGAGGACCAAGGAAGCGACATTCGGAGGCCAAAAATCTCAAGAAATCATCACCAATACTTAGGTTATCAATACCTTGTCATTTGTTATCAATTTCAAAGCATTGTAAGACTTAAAACCATGGATTCTAATGTTAAATATTCTGAGTTTATTTGCATGTTTGCTATGAGTGGCTAGTAGTCTTTTTACACTTGTTTTGATGATGTTTTATGCTTAGTGATAGTAATGATTGTGATAACATGTTTTAATTCAATTTCAAGTCAATCCTAAGAACCAATTGTACCTTAAGTTTCATAGTGACATTTGTTGAGTCAAGGTTAACTAATTGATAATAGTTTCAAGGGTCGAAAGATTTGTTATTATTCAACTAGTTATAATCATTTGTCTATGAATGATTGTTTTTCACCATAATTATTCTTGACTAAACAAAGAAACAAGAAGTATGATTGTAATGAGAATGCTTTTATAACATCAAATCGGATTGTTTGTAAACCTTTAATTGGACGAAAGTTTAGATGTTTATAAACAATTGTAACTTGTTTGTCTATGAATGAGTTACCTTTTGTAATGACCATTTCCTAAGAGTATTTGATTTATAATAAGAGTTTATTCTTGTGTTTAAGATAACCATACCTTATGAACCTTGGATTGATCTTGAATTGATTGGTTTACACTTAAAGCTTGTTTTTATGAACTAAAATCTTGACGAAGGTTTAACTTGTAGAAACAATAGATTAGACCACCATCTAATTATCACAACCAACATGTTATCAAAAGTTATCACAATCATGTGTGTCATTAAGTAGAAAACTAGTCTAAACAAGTGTAGTTTTTAAATTATTGAATTTGCTTATTATCTTATTTGCGTACATTAGAGATTTACTTTTAGACTTATATTTTGATTCACTCACAAATCCCTGAGAACGATCCCGACCATCATATCTTGCTATAACGGACGAGTACACTTGCTCGTATGTGTTGTTTCTAGATTCGGTAATTCACCCTTATAAATTTAAAACTTGCACTAACAAAACGCACATCACTAAATCGCATAGAATGGAAATGCAATAGAGAATGGAATTGCTGAGAAAGAGAATGACTTTGAGAAATGAGAAAAGATTCATTCGTTTGGTTAAAATAAAGAGAGAGCTAGAATACATTATAGAATTGATTCTTTTGTTTGTAATGAACACGGAATTAATTTAGTGAATGTAGATGTATTTAATACTAATTTGTAGTTTCTTGGGACACAAATTAAACTCATCCTGGACATAGACAAAAATCAAAAGAAAAGAAAAAAGACCAAAACGTGTGAAAGTAACAATGAAGAACAAACAATGATCTTTGATAAGGATTTATTTATTATGCTTTTAAGGGGTCATTTAAGCCTTAAATCGTAAAATATGTGGTCAAATATTGACTCAAATCGTTTCTTTTCTCATTTTAGGTACTTGGGACATGAATTCTGGAAAATGGAGCATTTTGGAAGTTTTTGGGCTCAAAAGTGAAGAAAACGACAAAGTCAATAAAACGTGTCAGAAAAGTATACCTGACGGGGTCAGGCATTATTAGCTGACGCCGTCACTTGATGATCAAAGAGTTTGAAAATATTACGCATGACGCTCCCGAGAACCTTTGGAGGATTTACACCTGACGGCGTCAGGTGCATTTGGAAGTAGGGCGTCTGGTTTTAATTTAACAAGAGACGGCCCAGAGGAGTTTGTACATGACGACGTCAGATGGCTATCTTGCACAAGATGAAACCCTAGAAACGGCATTCTGACGCCGTTAGATTTGTAAATCTATATATAGTTTTGGATTTTTCATTCATTGTGTGCAACTTTAGAGACACAAACCCTAGTCCGAATTTTACAGCTTTTTTAGGGTTTCCATACCCTCTTTTCTTCCATGTTCAATTGAAGGAATAATTTTTTCTTTAATCATTCAATATGTCTATGTGTTGTTTGATTAATTGTTTATTTTTTCTTTACATTAACATGCTAGCTTAGGTTATTTAGTGTTTGCTTATATCTAATGAAACCTAGTTATTGATTGTTGGTAAGTTGTTTATTGTTTAGTTGATTGACTAGCGTTATGCTTAAGAAAACTGGCTAACCTCCTTTGTGTAACAAGCTTGAACGTCTTAAGAAACGTAATCGGATGTGCACTACGGTTTTATTCGTTGAATTTAATGCATGAGTAGATATTAATGATTCTATGATAGGATACTAAACGTGTCATCATAAGAAGAAATAGATATTCATAGAGTTGGGGAAGGACGTGCACGCCCCCATGACTGGTATTAAGGAATACAACGCTTTAGCTAAACAATTGTGACATTCAACAAATCAACATGAGATAACTAGAGAGTAATTATATCTAAGTAAACACGTTTGTCTCCAATAAGAAGTCCGTCACTTTACTTTTCTTGTTATTTTATTTTATTGTTTTTAGTTTAATTAGTAGTTTTGGGTTAGTTGATTAGCAACTAATTTCGCTCACTCTTCCAAAACTAAGATTTTAATTGCTTTCATAAAATATAAAAATACCAAAAAGAATCATCTCTCACCCTTAGACCTAGTTGACATACACCTCAAATCCTAACGACACTATTCCCCTTGAGAATGATCAATCCATTGGACATGCCTATACTACACTACAACGATCAGGTACACTGCTTGGAGGATTGCAAGCTTCTCAAGATCCCTTGAGAAGGTAAAACCTTTTGTGAGGCCGCAATCCTTGCATCAAGTTTTTGGCGCCGCTTCCGGGGAATAGTTATTGTTTAGGTTTGATTTCTATTTTATTTAGGTCTACTCACAAGATTCCTATCAAGTGAGATTTTTTTTCGTAGATTTCTTTAGTCTATCTTTTTCTTTATTCCTTTGTTCGTAATCCATATCATCCGCCATCATGGAGGGTGGTAATATCTTTGAACCCATCATCCCACCACAACAAAACCACCAAAACCCACCCGAACCACCTAGAGCACGTGCCTTAGGAGAATAATCCCGACCTAGCCACGAAGGCTATCGAAACACCATTGAGCTCAAAGGAGCCAATGTGTCTCCCTTGCGATCCGACACCATCCGGTTGGTGCTAAGTGGATGTGCATTCCATGGACCTCGTTCCGAAGATCCAAACCAACATCTCAAGGACTTCCTTAAAATCATTGATTCTATAGACCTTGATGTTGACACTCGAGAGACGACACGGTTGCGTCTTTTCCAATTCTCTCTACGTGACTGATGAGACGAAAAGTGTACCCGTTTTAAGGGGTCATTTAAGCCCTAATTCGAGTAAATATGATCAAATATTGCCCTAAATCGTTCCTTTTGTCATTTTAGGTACTTTTGAGAAGAATTCTGGAAAACATGCATATTTGGACTTTTTTTGAGCATAAAAGTGAAGAAAACGACAAAGTCTCAAAAGAAGCTGGATTTCCTACCTGACGGCGTCAGAGTCACAAGGTGACGCCGTCAGCCAACGTTGATAAAAGAGTGAAGTCAGATTACACTAGACGTCCTATGAAGAAAACAAGATGTTTTCACCTGACGGCATCAGGTGTTAAAGAATGTAGGCCGTCAGGTGTTAATCTAAAGAGTGACGGCCCAGAGCAATTTAAAGGGTGACAGCGTCAGAAGTAAATCTAGGCCATCCGAGAACCCTAATGACGGCGAGCTGACGGCGTCAGAACCTATAGCCTGACGCCGTCAGAATGTAAAATCTATATATATTTTCCTAATTTTCATTCATTAGTGTGGAACCTTTGGTACAAGTTTGGGATAAACCCTAAAGACGATTTTGTTTTTCACCCTTGAAACCCTCATGTTCAATTAAAGATAAGTCCTCACTTAAATTAATCAATATGTCTATGTGTTGGTTAATTATATCTTATGCTTGTCTTTCAATTAACATGCTAGGCTAGATTGTTCTTGTGTTTGCTTAGATCTAATGAAACCTAACTATTAATTATTAGTTGATTGGTGTGTTATTACTTTATTGGGATGAATGTTTCATCAATGTTAGGCTTAAGAAAACTGGCAATACTCCTATATGGTAACATGCTTGAAAGTCTTAAGAAACATGTAACTAAGGCATACTAGGTTATTAAGGTAGTATTTAACGCATGAGCCACTGTTTACAATCCCTATGATTATGTGTACGCATAGTTGTAGGAGGAGATAAGAGCTCATAGAATTGGGGAGATATGTATGCCACCCCATGAATTGTTAAGGAATACACCCGTCATCCACGCAAGTAATACATACACCAATTAACCGGTAAAAGATAGTTAGGGAGTAAGGAAGTCTAAGTAAACACATTTGTCTCCATATAAGTTTTCACAACCACAATAGTTTAGTTATTTTATTTTTATTGCAATTGTAGTTTTTGGGTTAGTTGACTAGCAACTAATTCCGCCCACTCCTCCAAAACCCGAGATTTTACTTGCTTTCCATAAAATATAAAAATACAAAAATAATCTTCCTTCACCTTTAGACCTTTTAGAGTAGTTTTTCTATCCTAACGAACACTATTCCCTGTGAGAGAACGATCAATCCCCCGTACTTACCACTACACTATACTACACCGACCAGGTACACTGCCTGGTGGGATTGCAAGCTTCTCAAGATCCCTTGAGAGGTAAAACCTGTTGCGTGGTCGCAATCCCACGTCATCAAGTTTTTGGCGCCGCTGCCGGGGAATAGTTATTGTTTAGGTAGAATTTTTATTTTATTAGGTCTACTCACTAGATTCCTTTCTAGTGAGATTTTTATTTTATTTTTCTAGGATTTCTTTAGTCTATCTATTTTCTTCGTGTTTTTGTTCGTAACCATTACCATCCGCCATCATGGAAGGTGGTAACCTCCTTGATCCCAACAACCCACCTCAACCAAACCACCCACCACAACCAAACCAACCTCCTAGAGCCCGTACCTTAGGAGAGTATTCCCGACCTAGCCACCATGGCTATCGCAACACCATTGAGCTCACTCAAGGAGCCAATGTCACTCCCTTGCGATCCGACACCATCCGGTTGGTGCAAAGCGGATGCGCATTCCATGGACTTCGTTCCGAAGATCCAAATCAACATCTCAAGGATTTCCTCAAAATCGTAGATTCCATAGACCTTGATGTTGCCACTCGAGAGACGACCCGATTGCGTCTCTTCCAATTCTCTCTACGGGACCAAGCTAGTCAATGGCTTGAGCGACTTCCCGCAGGATCCATCACCTCTTGGGACGATCTCACAACTCGTTTCCTTGCTCAATTTTTCCCACCGGGGAGAACTACCAAGCTAAGGAATGATATCTTGGCGTTCCAACAACGCCAAGGCGAAACCCTCTACGAGGCATGGACTCGATTCAAGGACTTACTCCAAAAAGTCCCTCATCATGGCATAGACCTTTGGCTCCAAGTCCAAATCTTCTATGACCACATCAATCTCCACACGAGGCAAACCATTGACCAAGCGGCCGGTGGCAAGCTACGTGATCTAAGTGCGGAACAATCATGGGATCTCCTAGAAGATCTTGCTCTATATGACAACGAAAGTTGGAATGATCCCCGTGATTTGAATAAAACGGTCAAGGCAATATCTTTGCCTTCGAATAATTCAAGCACTTCCGACCGTAGGATCATAGAACTTGAAGACCAAGTCAAGTTTCTCATGAAATCCTACGAAGCTCCTAAACCTTCAAGCCAAGTGAACAAAATCACTTCTTCGTGCGAATTATGTAGTGGTCCCCACGACACTCGTGATTGCATGGAACTCCCCGAACAAGCTTTTGCGGACTACGCATCCACGCGTACCGACGGAGCGGGAGATAAGTGGTACACTTTCAAACCCGAGCCAAACCCTTATGGAGATTCATACAACCCCTCATGGAAAAATCACCCCAACCTTAGGTGGAAGTCAAACCAAAACGCACCCCAAAACAATTCTTCCAACCCACCTAACCGGTTTCAACCCAACGGTAATTCCTCAAACCGTACCTTCAACAACAATCCTTCCAACAACTATGGTAGTACCAACAACTTTGAAGGATTGATGTCCAATTTTATGGCATCTCAAGAAGCTCGCATAGCTAAATTCACATCCGAATTCAATCAACAACAAGTAGAGATGACCAATAAAATTGACAACTTGTTGAAAGCCCTCAACAACCAAGTGCTATCACCCCCACAAAAGGACGCTAGAAACACCAATAGCGAACCACAAATCAAGGACCCCTCTTCATCCAAACATGTCCACTTCGTCAACGTTGTGACCATTAGACCAATTGATAGGAGTGAGAATGATAGTGAATCAAAGGATGAGAGTAAGGAATTAGAGGATGATAGGAAGGCTAAGGTTAGCGAAATAGAAGAAGTAGAGGAGGAGGATTACTTCAATAGGTTACCCACTAAGGAAGAGCGAGCATATCATAAGAATCTATTCGATGACTCCGAGACCCCATACATCCTAGGTAACCCAATTTTCAAGGTGGGCGATCCATCTAATCTCAACATACCATGCAACATCGGGCATTTGCATATTTGGAAAGCGTACATTGACCCTAGATCACCCATTAACATCATGACTAGAGCTCAATACAATTTGATAATGAAAAGTCAACTAGGGTATAGAGTGTTTCCCGATAAGGGATGGATTAGTAACTTCACGGGAAGAGTTAAAGGATTACCGGTTTATGTAGGAAACTTTACCTATGTCACCGACTTTGTGATTGTAGAAGATATCCGCCCAATAATCGATGCAAGTGTGACCCAAGTAGTCTTAGGCAAACCATTTATCGAGGTCTCTAGAATGACTCATGAACCTTCCTTAGGGATAGTCACATTTAAGGATGAGACCGATGAGGTGAACTACCAAATGCCGTATAAGATAGAGCAATACCAACACTTGTCAAACGTTGAGAAGGAGCTCAAACAAGCGGTTTACTATAGGAATGATGAGGATAGACGTAGGGGAGTAGACTATGTCATGAAAAGGATTTTCGGTTTCTATAAGGATTGTTTGAACTTAGGGCCCGAATACAAAACCGGAAAAGAGGATGACTTAGGAACCGAGACCAACGACGAAGTCACGTAACGTACGGTGACTTTGAGTCTAGCTACAAGACTCGTTAATAAAGAAAAGCGCTTCTTGGGAGGCAACCCATGCTTTGTGTTTTATTTGTTTGTTTGTTTGATTTTATTTGTTTCCGTATGTATGATATTTCTTGTTATTGATTCATGATTCAAACTAACTTGTGAAAATGCTTTATTTTGTTTTTAACTTCGTCTTAACTACATATAAAGGTATTTTGCAAAAGCTAAGTGTAAGGGAAATCTGAATCGGTTTATAAGAACAAATGAACATGAATCATAACAATGTAAATTAACATACATATTAGTATGTGTTTGAATCAAATGCTTGTATCGAGTCATAATGAATTTTTGCAGGAATTCCAGGAAGTAAGCTCTAGTTTTTCCCGAATTTTTCCGGAAACTTAACATGAGAATTCTGTCAGGTCATTTCTGACGGCGTCAGGTGTTACAACCTGACGGCGTCAGGAAATATTTTTCTGCAATTTTTGAAAGTTTTGTTTTTCTTCCGGAAATAAAAAGTTTTTGTTAATTCTCTAACTTATAATCTCCAGGAATTCTGCAAAAATATTCATTCCACAAGCATTATATCCTATTATAGATTATATCGCCGATTTTATGCGAGGTTGGCCTTTATCTTTTTCGCAGGTTAACAGGTTATTTTGGACAAGAAAATGATTTATATTTTGGAAGGGAAGCTTTGAACGTTCATCTTTCTTGGAAGAAGATCTAACCATGTTACCTCACTATCCACATCAAACGAATCAGGGGAGTATTTGATTTCATTCTTTCATTTTATTTACTTTTACGTCTTCTATTTGAACATTGGGGACAATGTTCGGTTTAAGTGTAAGGGGGTAAATGAAGGCACCTTAGAGAATACCATTGCGCTTTTTTTTTGTTTGTTTGATAGTAAATTTGTAATAAAACCGAGAGAAATATTTGTTAGGGTAATTTTAGCGCCAATTTAAATTTTTTTACAACATTTAGAAGTGAGACTTGGTCTTAATAAGCGTCTCATGGATAGGAAATTATATGACTAGCACAAAAACCGTACCACTAAAAAATTTTCCACCCCAAATATGTGAGGTTCACCCCTAGAATTGGTAGGAAAAGCATCCATCTTCGATGCTATGATGTGTGTACCGGTAGCACTTAGATTATAGAACTTGCATTAGGACCATCTCAAATCCACAAGTGAGACTATATTCGTGTAGTTAGATCTACTACATGATAAGAGGCATTAAGATTAACCATTTGTTTTTACACCCGTGTTTTTTTTTAATTACTTTGGCTACATTAGTCAAGTAATTCCCCCACACCCTTTGCGTTGTACCCATTTTTGGTACACGATACCCCTAGTACACCCCTCCGAGCCTATCTTTTCGTTTCGATCTTTGAGCATCTTACTCAAAGTGAGAATTTGTTACACCCCACTTAAATGTACACCCAAATCGCCTTAGCCTACCTTGTATGTACTCACCTTTAGTGCATTATTGTGACAACATTTGTTAAACCCTTTGTTAATTATCTAATCGATTACATGGTTGCTAAGTCAAGTCATATCCTTGTACATATTATTTTGGGACGATTGGGAGTCATGGGTAAAGTACTAGTGTAATGGAGTAATGGGGAAGAATAACATTATTACCCCCATATGTGCTAAATATTTTTAAAGTACTCCAAGTTTTTCAATTATGTTAATTCGAGTCGTTAGAATAGTAATTGTAAAGTTATGTAAAAATTCAAGTGTAAGGGGAGAACCGAGGCCCCTATGATGTATTATTTTGGATGGTAGGGCAAGAATGTATGAAAAAAAAAATCGAAAAATGTCAAGAAAAATAAAAAAAATGAGAAAAAGAAAAGTAGAAAAAACAAACGGACTACCATCCATTTCTTTTATGTTTGTTTATGTTTTTGTTAATTTGTTTCTAGCTTAAGATCGAGTCGAGTCTCGGCTTAGCAACATTGTATAGTGCATGTATGGTGTTGGACAAAGCCAACCAAATTACCGAGGAAGACGTTAGTGAACTGGAGAAAAGGGTTGAATACCTTATGGAGAAACGAAAAGACCCTTGAGTCCATAAAGAGCAACTGTCAATTCGGCAGATACGATTATCCGAATCACCCCAAAGGGAAGACGCTAGACCCTTCCATAAGTATGCTCGCCCCAGCTCACCACCTCAGGAACTTAGTCCAACATTCGAAGTTCGAATGAGAGAATACATGTTAAAACACTCCGAACGATTGGCAAAATTTGAGGAAGCTGTGTACAAACAAAAGGAGGAAGTAGATGGAAAGATAGCGGAGATAATGGGTCTTTTGAGTGAATACACAAAAACAAAAGCTCCCGAAAAGGTATTGATGCGGAAAGAAGTCGAAATTCCCAACAATATATTTGCGAGTGCCATCTCCGTCATCCGAGGAGGTGAAATTAAAGATAGGGAGAAGTTAGTGACAATGGAAGTCAGCAAGATCGACCTCATCCCACTCGACGAGGGGAGCACCAATGGCCGCAATCGCAATTCAGACGACGAAAAGGAGGCACCCTTGGGTGAGAGCCAAATGGTGGGAGCACCAAAGTCTCAACCAGTAAGGCATTACCTAAAGCACGAGATAAATAAGGGAACCATAACCGATTGGGTGAGGAATTATCGACGTACTCATCCGCCATATAACAGGTCGAATAAGACGAAACCAGATGATGAATCTGATGCACTACCCGGAGGTCAGTTATATGAAAGCCTCATAAGACAAGAATTAGTCGCAAAGCAAGAATTCCACGGGGTCTTTGAGATACCATGCCGCATTAGAAAACTCAAGTTCCTAGATGCGATAGCTGACCAAGGTTCCGATGTAAACTTGATGCCATTATCCGTTTATGCTCAACTAACCAATGAACAGCCGTCCATCACTCGTACCAAACTTTCCTTTGCAAAACATTCTTATGAGTACCCGTTAGGAGTTGCAGAAGATGTGTTAGTCAACGTTGCCGGGTTCATGTATCCGGTCGATTTCATGATCGTCGAGAGAAGTGAGACGGATATGCCAATAATCCTCGGATCACCATTCCTCGCGACTACTAGGGCACAGATCGATTACGAGAGTAATACAATCCAAATTAAAAAGGGGAAGAAAACAATAAGCTTCCCAACGATCCCACGATATATAAGAGAAGCTAATTTATGGAAGAAGAGGGAGGCGGACCCTAGTATGCTCCGGGGTAATGTTAGAGAAAAGATCCTTGCATAGGAGGCAAGGATTAAAAGTTATAAGGAAAAGGAGTTAGGAGAAAGTAAGGATAAAAAGGGGAATTCTGTGGAGGTTGAGAAGCAGATCGATAGCCACATTGGATTCACGAAAGGAGACTCAGTGCTCCTAAGGCATTTGGAAACAAAGGCACCCACCGATGGACCTAGTCCCTGGTGGTACGGACCATTCACAATTAAAAGCCTATATCAAGATGGGACGGTTAGCTTGATCAGCAAAGGAAGGGGTGAAGTAACTGCGAGTGTGGAGCGATTGAGGTACCATCACCCAGATAATAAGGATTATGTCTATCAAGGTTACGTCATAATGCGAGATGAAGTCACGTAATGTAGGGTGACTTTGAGTCTAGCTACAAGACTCGTTAATAAAGAAAAGCGCTTCTTGGGAGGCAACCCATGCTTTGTGTTTTATTTGTTTGTTTATTTGATTTTATTTGTTTCCGTATGTATGATATTTCTTGTTATTGATTCATGATTCAAACTAACTTGTGAAAATGCTTTATTTTGTTTTTAACTTCGTCTTAACTACATATAAAGGTATTTTGCAAAAGCTAAGTGTAAGGGAAATCTAAATCGGTTTATAAGAACAAATGAACATGAATCATAACAATGTAAATTAACATACATATTAGTATGTGTTTGAGTCAAATGCTTGTATCGAGTCATAATGAATGTTTGCAGGAATTCCAGGAAGTAAGGTATAGTTTTTCCAGAATTTTTCCGGAAACTTAACATGAGGATTCTGTCAGGTCATTTCTGACGGCGTCAGGAAATATTTATCTGCAATTTTTGAAAGTTTTGTTTTTCTTCCGGAAATAAAAAGTTTTTGTTAATTCTCTAACTTATAATCTCCAGGAATTCTGCAAAAATATTCATTCCACATGTATTATATCCTATTATAGATTATACCGCCGATTTTATGCGAGGTTGGCCTTTATCTTTTTCGCAGGTTAACAGGTTATTTTGGACAAGAAAATGATTTATATTTCGGAAGGGAAGCTTTGAACGTTCATCTTTCTTGGAAGAAGATCTAACCATGTTACCTCACTATCCACATCAAACGAGTCAGGGGAGTATTTGATTTCATTCTTTCATTTTATTTATTTTTACCCCGTCTTCTATTTGAACATTGGGGACAATGTTCAGTTTAAGTGTACGGGGGGTAAATGAAGGCACCTTAGAGAATACCATTGCGCTTGATTTTTGTTTGTTTGATAGTAAATTTGTAATAAAACTGAGAGAAATATTTGTTAGGGTAATTTTAACGCCAATTTAAATTTTTTTACAACATTTAGAAGTGAGACTTTGGTCTTAAT
>LBNU01029057.1:9231-23033 GCA_014162995.1 Artemisia annua
CTTTTTCACAACATTTACTTTTTTGTCATTTTATTTATATTTGCATATTAGTAGATGGTTAGTTGACGGGCAACTAATCCGCCACTCTTCTAAAACCCGAGATTTTCACTTGCTTCCTTAAAAATATAAAAATACAACAAGAATCTTCCCCACCCCTTGACCTATTAGAGTAGGTTCAACCTAACGACACTATTCCCTGGAGAACGTCAATCCCCGGTACTTGCCACTACCGCTATACTACATCGGCAGGTACACTTGCCTGGTGGATGCAGTTCTCAAAGTCCTTGTGTCCACCGCCCAAAAATGGTTTGCAGCGGAAAGTAATGTTTTTGGGGTGCAACTCAATTGGTACCACAACACAAGTGCAAAGAACGGTTTCCATTTCATTCATTTAGAATAAACTTGTTTAACAAAAATGTTGAATTACATTGTTGAAAGTAATGCGGAATTAGGCCCTTAAAATATAGTTTTGAACGGTCCCATATGAATATCAGAGTCTTCTATGACCATGCCATGCCCTGCCAAAACCTCCAGTAGCGTGCCATTGCTTAATACCTGAAAATACATGCTAAAACGTCAACACGAGGTTGGTGAGTTCATAGAGTTTAATGAAAAAATGTAATGTAAAGCATTTGAATGAAGATCTCCCAGCGAAGGCATTGTAAATCCACCCGGTTCCAAGTCTCGGCCATAACAAGACTCGCAACCTGTGTGTTTACAACCCACCGCCAAACATGATTTGGTTTATGTAAACAATTGTAATATTTGAGCCAAAAGTCAAAGATATGTGTAGATATACAACCATGTAATGTAGGGGTATCATGCCATACCCAGGCAATGTACGGTATCAAGCCATACTCAGGCAATGTACTACATAAAGCATTTGAGTAAACAAAGAAACATTTGAGTAAGGCAATTGGTGTTTAAGTAAGCAAGTAGCATGTTCAAGTAAAACAAGTATTGCATTCATGTAAAAACGAGCATGTATTCTCCCCCAAAATAGTTATGAAATAAGTTAAAATAGGGGGCATGAACTCACCTCAAGTGATGGTACAAAATGTAGTGTATGAACTGAAGTGATGANTTACATTGCGTGAGGACACGCAATACCTTAGTCTGGGGTTGTATGGTATGTGCTTATTCACATACCTTTTATTCACCATTTTCAGACTCTAAAAGACCAAAAACTAACGTTAAACGCCAAAGATATCGTGTTTTTGTGTTTGTGACTGTGCAGGAGAGGATATTGCATAAACGACATAGAAATCAACCAAAAAGCCCTAAAACGAGTACGAGATGTGGAAAAGTGTCAAAAGCCGAGTCAACGATGTTATCTACTTAAGAAAAGCCCAAGACGACAAACTTATTTCTTAAAAGCTCAAGAAGATGAAAGAAACGCTTAATCGAAGTTGAAAGAGATTTATAAGAAAAAGCTTTCCAAGTTCGAGCAAGTGATCGTTTTTACATCTTTGAAGACTTTGAGAAAGCACGTCAACACTTAACCTCAAAGTTACAACTAGTTACATTTAGCGTTTCAAACATTTAGTAGCTTGTAATAGAGTTTTAATGATGTTTTCATGAGATATGTAAGTCTAGGGGGCAAAGTGTACACGATGGCAAACTTGTAACCTCCCTAGCAACATAAATACCCCATGGGTGGCTTCATTTTGAAGTTAGTAGGTAGTTAGTAGGAGTAGGGGAGTAGAATTTAGTTAGTCTTAGTTTTCATTTTGTCTTAGTGTAAGTTTGATTAATGCATCTTTATTTTTCATGTCTTAAACCTTCTTCCTAGCTTAATCGTTCTTTTCATCTACAAATCTTTTTGAGCTTATTCTAGTTATTATCAATCTTTATTCACATCTATCTTTATAATTTACAAAGCTTTTATATAAGAGTTTCGTCACCTTTGCATGGTTTTGTATTCGTATGATTTGAATAAAAATGGGTTAGGGCTTGTTTCAAATCCGTTAGCTTTTATATAAGCCTTTTGGTGATTAAATTTAGTCTTTTTATTAAGTTTTCATTAGTATCTATTAGATTTAATCTTTAGTTTTTGGTTACATAAAGTTCCTGCTTCTAAATTTGAATTTTGCGAGTATCAAAATTAGGTATTAGCGAGTATGGAGATTTTTGGTGTTCTTGCGAGTATGGTTTAGAGTTTTGGCGAGTATGGACTGTTTTTGTTAGCGAGTATCAATTCTAGTTTAGCGAGTATCATATTTAGTTTAGCGAGTATGCCTGTTTTCTAATTTTGTTTTGCGAGTTTCATTTTCATCGTCTTGCGAGTATCACATTTCCATTTTCGAGTTTTAGCGAGTATGCTAGTTTTGGGTTGCGAGTATGGTCTTGGCAACTAGTTAGCGAGTATGGTCCAAGGTTCCTAGCGAGTATCACTTTAATTCTTGCGAGTATCAAACCACATTTTTGCGAGTATCATCAATAGAGATTTGCGAGTATGGTTTTCTTAGGTCCTTAGCGAGTATGGGCACAAGTTATTTGCGAGTATGAACCTTGTATTGCGAGTATGAAATATGTTTTGCAAGTTTGGTTTTCATTTTGCGAGTTTGAGCTTCATTTTGTGTCAACTGTTATCTCTTTCTTTTATAAGCCGAGTTAGGCACGAGTTTCGCCTCATCGTCTCATCGAGTGAGGTCTTTATTAGTCTTACCTAAACGAAACTCTGCCGAATTTTCTAAAAATCTTTTTAGTAATGTTTTCTTACTCAAGTTCTTTGCCTTTTCATTTCTAGATTAAAACTTTATTAGCGTCTAATGTTTTCAAGTCTTTTATATTTCTTTTCTCGCTTAGTAAACTTTTATTTTCATTTATTAAATCTAAAATTCCAAAAACATTTTACTTTCCAAGTTCATTTTATTTTCCAAGTTAAGTTTAATTTCTTTATCGCTTTACTTTCTTTACTATGAGTCGTGAGTAGTTTAATTCGTGTTTGCTTAGTGATTCGGGTTTGTGAGCTAAGAGTGGATGTTAAATGTTTGTGATTAATAATCATTAAGATTATTTAGACTTGTGATTTTATTATTCGAAGAACAAAAGCGGAGAACGATTAAATCACTTGTCTAGAGTTATTATCTCTTCAAAAGATTAATTGACAACTAATCTCGAGAAAGGAAAATAATTCATCACAAACAATTAGCTCACATTTAGTGAACTTATTCAAGTCGCTTTGCAAACATATTGTCTTTAAATTCATTTACCGTTTTAATTACTTATCGCACATTAATTCTTGTTTTCTTTAAGTCACTTTATTACATGCAACTTTACTTGTTTATTTTCTTTGCGTCACTTTATTGCTTTCCCTTACTTTAAACCGCATTTTAATTGACGTTGTAGTATAATCAAAACCAAAAATCATCTTTTAAACCTTATTCACTTCACATAACTCACGATTTTGAGTGACGAGATCAATTCAACCCTCGTTGGGACTACGACTCGTGTTTAAGCTTCACCGCTTAATTCTGCATCGATCAAATTTTTGGCGCCGCTGCCGGGGAGCGGTTGATAAGATTTAGTCGTTCAATCGTTTGAGTAATGTGTTTTGAAGACCCTTCTTTCGAGAAGTTAACGCTTTTGTAAATATTTCCAAAATATAAAAGCACAAAAATATTTTCTCTTCCAATTTGTTTTCACTTTTGATTTCCACTTTTCTAAAATCAAAAATCCAAAAAGATTTTATTTTTCAAAATTGGTTTTCAATTTTAACTTTTCATTTTCAAAACATAAAACCAAAAAAAATAATCTCCTTATCTTCATATCTTTTAATGGCGAACACGCGCGCTTTGGAGGAATTGCTGCAAAGACCTCGATTGTGGACGTGCGAACGGTGTGGTAACAACCTTCATAATGGAAGTTGTTTGTTTTGTGGTTCAAATAATTCATCCTTTTATGATCAAAACTCGAATACATTCAACAACTTTTCAAATTTTTTTGACTACCCACCTCAGCCCTACTTATCTTCGTTCGATCAATCTTTCTGTAATGGATGTGGAAATCGTTTGGATCCGTTTTCGGCATATTGTCAACGGTGTAATTGCATGAGGTGTGGTAGCAATCTTATAAATGGATTTTGTTCGATGTGTGCTTTTGTGTTTGGAAATTCATACTCTCAAGTCTGTAATTCGAACTTTTCCAATTATCCTCCAAATGATTCTTATCTCCCTCCTCAAAACCTTTATGAGCAAGAACCGTATGTCAATAACGCTTCATTCCAAAATACTCCGAATTTTGAGAATTATGGGCAATCTGTTGAAAATAGTCATTCTGAGCCGTATCCAAAAAGTAAAGAATCACTTCTCAGTCTAATGAATGAGTTAAAAGGGATAATTCTTAGAAGAAACCAAGAAAAAGAAAACTTTGAGGAGAGCAGAGAAGACGAGTCTTTGAAAGAAGAAAACGAAATCAATTCTTCGAGTGGCAATCCCACTCCTTCTTGTGAACCTTTAAATGTTGAAAATTTTTCTTTGGAATCTCTCGACGACAATTTCTTTAAACTTCTAGCCGCTTTAGAGATTGCGAGTGGTCGTGTTATTCATGATGAACCATCGACTCCTGCCCCTTCTCCGGTGATGGAAATGGAACGAGAAACCGAGGTGACAAAGGACCCGGTACTTTCCCTTGACAATGGAAGTGCTAAATACGTCCAACCTTCAGTTTTCCAAGAATCAGTTGTTCCCCCAAAACCGTCAAGAATTGATCCTAATTTTTCTCGATTTACGGTTAAGAGTTTATCAAGTTTACGTGCTGAGCTTAAAATGGAGACTGAAAAGAACGTCTTGCCTTATCTTCACGTCCCTCAAGAACAAGAACCAGAGACTACAACGGAAGTGGTGGAAACTGCTAGCTCTCAGAGCACACCACGTGTCCCACCTCCGGATTCTCCAAAATGTTCTTCGACACTTGTTTTTGATATTGTTAAGCCGTCAGATCCTTTGGAGCCCGAGCTCAAGGATTCTTTACCCGATTTTGAAAAATATACTTTTGATACGGCCGAAGATTGTGATGTATCTCCTTTTTCTCCCGTAGAGCCCGAGGACTCTCTAACAATGGGGGACGAGCTTCTTAAAACTATTCCGGAAACGGAATCGGACGAATTCAATAAGTCTAGTGTTGAGAACCTTGTCCCAATCCAAAGTGAGTCCGGGGAAACTTCTAACGGTGATTGTGAGATTGTTGAAAATGATCGACTTGATAATCTCGTTGATACGAATGATAAGCCGTTTGATGATATTTGTTTTGAGAAGAACGATGATGAGATGCGCTCCGATTATGATTCTGACGATTCTTTATCTTATGGAGACATCGAATATGTTGAGGAAGTACATTCTGAGCTCGTCAGCTTAGAAGAAGAAAATGATGAAGATGATAACAATGAAATTCAAGATGAAGCTCTTCGTGAGAAATTATCTAACATTTATCTTCTCATTTCTAAGATCGAGGCACTGAATAATCCTCCGACTTCTTCTCCTCTCCCCGTTGTGGATAGTGATTTTCTACCCGAGCTTGAAATTTTTCGATTTGAAGAGACGAGTAGTGGCAGTCCCACTAGTCATGTTGATTTCTCTCTTCCGGATTACGAGTGCTTTCATTTTGAGATCAACTCTTTACCTATTGCCGATAATCCGCCCCGGGACCCTTTTTTAGAGGCTGTCGATCGATTTCTTGCTACGGATGACTCGATACCACCGGGTATTGAGAATGACGAGAATGATGTGCTTATTAATGATGATACTTTGAATTCCAATTCCAACTCAAATCTTTTTGATTCTCGTCCACCCGCGAAACCACCCGATGTTGATTTTGGATCCGGTTTGAATGTAGTTATTGATGGAGGGGTGGATGAGACTTATGATGTTTATGCTTTCACCATTCGTGTGTTTCACCCATTCTTTACTTATCCCATCATTTCATCACTTTCCCACTCCTCCGCGAGTGAGGATGTTGTTTTTGATCCCGGCATCGTCGTTTTTCATGCTGTGTGTTTCATTTGCTCCCCCAAGAATAAGTAAATTCGGGGCGAGTCTAAGCTACACGACTCGATTAAAAAACAAAGCGCTTCGTGGGAGGCACCCCATGCTTATCCTTTTTATTTTATTTTCTAATAAGTAACGCGAGGAGGGCGACCTTTTCCAATCTTGTGTTTGCTTGGTTGTTTGTGTTTGTGCAGGATTTCCCCAATTCATGATGACTCTCGTGCTCGTGGTTCGTTTCATCTCCACTCGAGTCCCATGTCTTGATGCTTACTTGGAAATCAATATATCCAAAATCTTATCGACTAACGGTATCTTTGGCATACTTAATAAACGGCCTTAGAATTATTGTTAGGATTACCTTACCTTTTTAAACATTGAGGACAATGCTTATCTTTAGTCTGGGGGGGGTGAATCTTCGATTTGATTGACCTTGCACTTTCACCATTGTCGTTTACTTACGCAACCCCGTTTTTCCTCAAAAATCCAAAAAAATTGAAAAATTTTGAAAAATCTCAAAGAAAAAAAATTAAAAATTATGCAAAAATAGAATAAAAGTTTCGACACCGTGTTTGACTTTCCTACTAGGTAAGAGTGAGAATAAAAATTTTGACTTGATCCGGGCGTGTTGAGCCCTAGCTTGTTCCCTTAACCATTGATGATTACAAAAGCTTTTGCTAGTTTTGTACACAAGGAGCTACTCTTTTGTCGGCTCCCGTACTTGACTTTATATATGCATGGCTTGATTATCGGCTAAGCATTCGCGGATCTCATTATTTGGGATTTTAAATTTGCGAAGAACGAGAAATGATAGAGTTTCTTTAGAAGTTAGATGCTAAGCATAGAGTAGTTGGATCTCTTTAAAGCTCATCGAAGGTACTCATGTCTTTTTGTTCCCACAAAATTGCTTCACCCCATATATGTGCAAAATAATTAAAGATGTTAGGTTTAGCCGATGAGTAGTTCTTTATCTTCTTAAGAGAATCTTTGCTTGGGAAATTGGGTACACATCATGGATACACGTCAATTGAGTTGTATTGTATATCGTTGAATAAGCGTAGTACGCATGTGGTTTCGGAGCTACCCAAAAGCCCGTTGTTATGTATGAGCTAAGGTGCTTTAAGACTTCGGATTGAGATCGGACCTTGGATCCTAGATTCCAACCCTAGCAGTTGGCGGTAGGTCTTGGACTGAAACCGTGAAGGTTCGGAGTTGAGAAGTTACTAAGGCAAGAAAAAGAAAGAAAAAAGTGAAAAAAAAAAGTATCAAGAAAAGAAAAAGAAAAAGAAAAGAAAGAATAAGGATGTATGTTGAAGATTTATGGATCATGAGTTCTAGTGTTAAGACTAAAGTTGGTCGCGCGTGAGGTGCATGTTACGATCCTAGATCGGACGCATGAGGTGCACGTGAAATGTACTCGCCAACTTATGTCTATTTTTGATGTATTCCAAAGTCTTTGTATGTATCCAATATCCTTGATGTGGACCACATTTCTCTTGCAAACCTTCTTAAGAGAAGATCGATAACTACTTAGCGTATGAATTTGGTATCTTTATCGGACTAAAAACTATGAAACGAGATGCTTATGAAGAAATTCATTTCTCTCACAAAAATAAAATAATGAGATACAAAAATAGGAAAATGGGAGCAAGCGGTACACGAGTAACTTCCATGAGTAGCGTTGGCATCTAACTTGTAATTAAACAATGATCCGTTTTTACGCTTAGTTTGGGGGCTTGTGAAAAATCAGGGACGATGAATTTTATCCAATCGGTCACTTTTCTATGAATCGTGTTCTTACTCTATGACCCTTAATCGTTATTGAAAGATAATGAAAGTCAAGCACACCGTCATAAGCTAAAGTAGTATAATATAAGTAGCATATGGAATAAAATGGAAAACCGGGGCGTTTTAGGGAATAAATGATTTCGTATCTCTTTTGAACGTTTTGCTACTTTTCAAAGTTAGTAAAGAGAGGTGTGAAATTATTTATCTCTAAAGCGTGACGTGATTACATTGCGTGAGGACACGCAATACCTTAGTCTGGGGGATTTTGGTATGTGCTTATTCACATACCTTTTATTCACCATTTTCAGACTCTAAAAGACCAAAAACTAACGTTAAACGCCAAAGATATCGTGTTTTTGTGTTTGTGACTGTGCAGGAGAGGATATTGCATAAACGACATAGAAATCAACCAAAAAGCCCTAAAACGAGCACGAGATGTGGAAAAGTGTCAAAAGCCGAGTCAACGATGTTATCTACTTAAGAAAAGCCCAAGACGACAAAGTTATTTCTTAAAAGCTCAAGAAGATGAAAGAAACGCTTAATCGAAGTTGAAAGAGATTTATAAGAAAAAGCTTTCCAAGTTCGAGCAAGTGATCGTTTTTACATCTTTGAAGACTTTGAGAAAGCACGTCAACACTTAACCTCAAAGTTACAACTAGTTACATTTAGCGTTTCAAACATTTAGTAGCTTGTAATAGAGTTTTAATGATGTTTTCATGAGATATGTAAGTCTAGGGGGCAAAGTGTACACGATGGCAAACTTGTAACCTCCCTAGCAACATAAATACCCCATGGGTGGCTTCATTGGAAAGCTAGTAGGAGTAGGAGTAGGGAGTAGAATTTAGTAGGTGTTAGTTTTTATTTTGAGTCTTAGTGTAAGAATTTTATTAATGCAAGTTTTATTTTGATGTCTTAATCTTTAGCTTATTTTCGCGCACTTTAATTTCTTGTCTTAATCTTTTCACTTGTTAAGCTTATTTTCATTAGAGTCTTTTATTGTTTCAATCATCAAATTCGTTCATAAAAGCTTTTATAAAAAGTTCACCACCTTTGCATGTTGTTTTGTATTCAAATGATTTGAAAAAAATAATGGGTTAGTGCTTATTGTGTGTCGTTAGCTTATATATAAGCTTATTAGTGATTAAAACTAGTTTCTTAATAAGTTTTCATAAGTTCTCATTAATATTTTTCATTAGTTTCTCGTTAAAAAAAAAGGTTCCAGCTTATTTTTGTATTTTTTTGCGAGTTAGGTTTTTAGGGTTTTGCAAGTATGGGATTTCTTTTCAGTTTTGCGAGTATGAAAAGTTTTTCTGCGAGTATGAACTTTTTCTGCGAGTATGGTGTTCTTTTTGCGAGTATCCTTTGATTTGCGAGTATCAATTGTAATTTTGCGAGTAAGCATTATTTGATTGCGAGTATCATCTTGGCAATCCTTTTCTTGCGAGTATCATATAATTTTTGCAAGTTTGCTTCATGTTTTAGCGAGTATGGTACAACAGTAGCGAGTATGGTTCTTCTAAAATAGCGAGTAGCAGTTTGCTTTTGTGAGTTTGGTATTTAGTTTAGCGAGTATCATTTCAATTTAGCAAGTTTAAGTTTTCTTTTGAGTCAAGTTTCGTTTTTCTAATTTTCCATTCTCATTTCTTTTATAAGTTGAGTTAGACTTTTCTTAACTTCATCGTTTCATCGAGTGGAGTTTCGTTTGGCTTATTTCTAAACGGAGCTCCGCCGAAATTTCTAAAAAGCTTTTTAACTTAGTTTATTTTCTTATCATCTTAGTTCATTAAATCTTTTATAAGCTTTACGTTTACTTTACATTTATTAAATCTAAAATTCCAAAAACATTTTACTTTCCAAGTTCATTTTATTTTCCAAGTTAAGTTCAAATTCTTTATCGCTTTACTTTCTTTACTATGAGTCGTGAGTAGTTTAATTCGTGTTTGCTTAGTGATTCGGGTTTGTGAGCTAAGAGTGGATGTTAAATGTTTGTGATTAATAATCGTTAAGATTATTTAGACTTGTGATTTTATTATTCGAAGAACAAAAGCGGAGAACGATTAAATCACTTGTCTAGAGTTATTATCTCTTCAAAAGATTAATTGACAACTAATCTCGAGAAAGGAAAATAATTCATCACAAACAATTAGCTCACATTTAGTGAACTTATTCAAGTCGCTTTGCAAACATATTTTCTTTAAATTCATTTACCGTTTTAATTACTTATCGCACTTTAATTCTTGTTTTCTTTAAGTCACTTTATTACGTGCAACTTTACTTGTTTATTTTCTTTGCGTCACTTTATTGCTTTCCCTTACTTTAAACCGCATTTTAATTGACGTTGTAGTATAATCAAAACCAAAAATCATCTTTTAAACCTTATTCACTTCACATAACTCACGATTTTGAGTGACGAGATCAATTCAACCCTCGTTGGGACTACGACTCGTGTTTAAGCTTCACCGCTTAATTCTGCATCGATCATTGTACGATAGTTATTTGGTGATAAAATGTGAAAATACAAGTTTTCGTCATAAAATATTACTTAGTAATTTCTGAAATACGGCTAAAAATGGCCTCGGAAAACTAGTTGTAAATCAGTGAATATTGAGATTTAGGAAATAAAATTGGTATTTATGGAAAGCTTAGCACCAAGCCTAAATATGTTAAGTAGTGAAGTTTTGCTCAATGTGCCCAAATTTAAACATAAATGGTCGAAAAGTATGGTGTTTAGGCCAAAACTGCCATTTTTGGGCAGTTTTTGTGAATGTTTGGATGACTGTAGATTACTCATTTTAAGTCCAAATGACAATCGGCTTTTTGATTTGAAAACTAGGCCAGGTGCTCTAACTTTTGTTCCTTGGAGTCCCAAGTCCAGAACTGAGTCATTTGATGGGAAAATGGCTCCCAACATGGGTGTTTGTGGATTTTCTGGTTTGTCTGAAAAATATACCAAGTGTTAGTGCTGATGGAAATTTTTAGTAAACATATATCTTTGAAAATTCATAACTAATTCGTTATAAGTCCGTTTCTCGAGTTCTTTATATCCCCGAAAAAGTAAAAAGGTATACTAAAATATTTTCAACAGTTTGGTATGTTTTGACAAGGTCTAAAGCTTGTTTTTGGTCAATGAAATTCGTACATCAGCAACATATTTTTCAGAAAATAATTATAGTTAGTATATGTTGTTTTTGGCATATCTTTTTCGTCGTAAGTCCGTTTTTAGTGGTTCAAGCGGCCATGTTTTCGTCTTTGAATGTATTTTCTGAATCTTTAAGCCAAAATTACCCAGAAACCCCTGGTCTTTCCACGTTTTGCAAAAATGGACAGCAACTTTCTAATAGTGTCAAAAATGTGATTTTTCTAGTTAACTACTTATCCAAATCCATCCAATCAACCACCAAACCACTCTTAATCTACCATACACCTTCTTAGGGTGTCATGGGTTCCCTAACATTGTTTTTCAATCATTTCTCCATAGGTTCACTAGTAATTCATTTTATAGATAAAAATGATGTAAAACATGAGTTTGGTGGTATAGATTTTTACATGCTTGTACATAGACAATAAAAATTCATGAACCTTGATGAAATTTAATAAAATTATGAAAATGAATTTGGTAAACTTACTTGAAGTGGTGGTGATTAGTTGTTTTAGAAAAACCTAACAAATCTATAGGTTTCTATTTCAAAACCTTGTAATAGATTATGACTAGTTCTTGTAAATGAGATTGTTCTTGTAAAATTATGGGTTTCTCTTGGTGGTTGATATGGAACGAGCCACAAGGAAGAAGAACAAGAGATGGAGATTTTACTTGATCTAAAAATTATTACACCATGCATCTATGTGTTGTTTAGGTGAATTAATGAGTTTATATATGGTGATTTTGGACAAAACATGTGTCCTTGGACACACTAGAACCGGCCACCTATGAAGGGGTGGTTGGTTTGTCATCATTTTGTGCAATATAATTTTTACGGGGTACCGTTTAGTGTTAGTTTTGTAATTTTAGCGTTATCGGGTACCGGGTTAATTAAAAATAATTTTTAATGTAACCATTGTATCGAAATGAACTTGTAAAAATTATAAAAATATAATTTTGTAAATATTGGGTGTTTGAAAGGTAGTGCTTGGTTGGTACAAATATTGTTATAAGTTAATATAATTGAAGGTTTAAAAATATAAAACCTTAGTGAAAATATAACTAATATATAAAAATATTAGTGCTCTAGTAGAATTGTTTGGTGTATTGATTAAAAACTATAATCATATGTTAATATTTATTTGAAGATAAATAAATATATGTATCTTGAAATTGTATATATTCTACGAGTGGAATAGAATGCAAATGATGTCATGATTAATTGTAGACTAACCCTAGTCTATGAAATGTATATTGAACGATGTCTCATGATAATGTGACTTAACCTACCCGGTTTCGTCAAATGAATATCCGTAGACCTAGTTTACGTGAAATGATGAATAGTGATTTGAAAATGACCTGAATTAACGAATTATGACACCTTGAGAGGTAAAACCCTAGTGCGTGGTCGCAATCCCGCGCATCAAAGTTTTTAGCGCCGCTGCCGGGGAATAGTTATTTTTTAGGTTGAATTTTTATTTTATTAGGTTTACTCGCTAGATTCCTTTCTAGTGAGATTTTTATTTTATTTTTCTAGGTTTTTCTTTAGTCTATCTTTTTCTTTGTGCCCTTTTGTTTGTAAAACTATTTTCATTCATGGCGGATGAAATTCCATTTAGATCACTAACAATAGAGGAACAATTAGTTTACTCGGATAGATTTGCTTCTTGTTGTTCCAATGAATTTTTAAGTGATCTTATGTATATACAAGAAGAGATGGGTGTAAAGTTTGATAGGTTTGATGAATTGTGTGCATGTGTGGCCTCTATTAAACAATCGTTGTTAGGATCAATTCCTTTTAGTAAGACCCTTTGGAAATATTTTGAGGAAAGCCTCCTAACCGTAAACCATAAGTTTAATGAATTAATGGGTTCCTACACATCACAACTTGAGGAAACAATTGAGGAGGATTTAGCCGAACATGATCACATTGAGCAAAAAGACTTAGGTTTTATGATCAATGACTCTGAATCTCAAGGAACACATCATGAATCCTTTAGGCAAATTGAACATAGTGATCAAGTTATTGAGGAAGATTCTTACGAATCGGACTTAGAACTTGAAATGGCTAGAGAAGGATTTGAGATACTTAGGAACATGTTTGGGTTAGATTCTACTAAAACACATGATGAGGATAAGGATGAGGTAAATAACACAAACCTACAAAGTACCCCACAACTCCCACCATCACTTGAGGAGTACACACCACCCATGACTTACCCGGAAGAAGTAAAAGAGACTATAGGAACCCCGATAGAGGTAGAGACCTTGGACCAAACACAACTAGATGAAATAGGTTTGAATACTTGTAGTCATAACCTTTCTTTTAGTTCTATGGAAGTTCCTAGTTTTGATGAACCGAAGCCTCAACCAAAACCGTTACCTAATCTTCCATCCTTGGATGAAAATTTAGGAATTGAAATAGGTCCTAATCCACCCATCAAACCATATAGTACAGGTAGTTTTACGATGAAGGTAGTAGACTCTAAACCATGTGGAATGGAAGCCAATATGGGAGTGAACCATGACCTTACATACTTATATCACCCATTCATGATTGATCACAAGAAACATTATGGGTTTAAACCGGGTTTATTAGGTCAAGATGGATTCCCAACTAGGAGTCTCTCAAAGTTGATAGAAGATGATCCCTTTTTAAGAGAAAACTTTAACTCACCCATTGACCAAAGTGAACTAGGTAAGGTTATGATGAATGGAGCACACCCCTTTGAGCATACAATTCATCCACCACTCTTTCCTCACGAGGCATACTTCCACCGAGATGGTGTATATCGCTACTATCACCCGCACTTAATCCTAAGTGTAGGGAAAACCCCCCTTATTTCCGTTAAATAAGGGTAGAGTCAGGCTCGTGACTCAAACAAAAACAA
>LBNU01029057.1:24505-38053 GCA_014162995.1 Artemisia annua
TAAACCTGTGATTCATGCATTGCAATACTTTACAGGCAATACTGGTTATCTGGGTGTGCCTTTTAACATGCGTAGACTACCACGACACGTTAGAGCCGAGTAAATGAATGCTAAAGTAAACAACGTCAACTCTCCCCACCCATCGTCTTGTCCTCAAAAAAACGCAAAACAATACCAAAATCATACACAGCTCCAACGTCATCCTTAAAAAGTTACCATACTTGAGGTTAGTTGACTAGCAACTAATTCCGCCCTATCCTCCAAAACCAGAGATTTTACTGCTTTCATAAAATATAAAAATACAAAAAGAATCTTCCTCCACCCTTAGACCTAGATTAGAGTAGCCTTTAGCCTAACGAACACTATTCCCTGCGAGAGAACGATCAATCCCCCGGTACTTGCCACTACACTATACTACATCGGTCAGGTACACTGCCTGGTGGGGATTGCAAGCTTCTCGAGATCCCTCGAGAGGTAAAACGTAGTGCGTGTTGCAATCCACGTGCATCAGACATGCATATTAGTATTTGTTTGAGTCAAATGCTTGTATCGAGTCATAATTATTGTTTTGCAGGATCCCAAGAATTAAAACATAGGTTTTTCTAGAAATATTCCGGAAACAAAATATAAAAATTCTGCCAGATCAGTTCTGACGACGTCAGGGGTTATAACCTGACGGCGTCAGACATATTTTTCTGCAAAATTTTCCAGGTTTTGTTTTTCTGCTGGAATTATAATGTTTCGTAAAATCTGTAATCTATAAACTCCAGGAATCTGCAAATATTCATTTCACAAGTATTATTTCTTTACTTGCTTTCTAGGATTTACTTTTATGTAGAGTTTACCGCCGATTTTATGCGAGGTTTCCGTGTTTGTTTTCTTAGTTATCTAACAGGTTATATTGGACAAGAAGATGTACATGCAACGCATCAAGCTTTTGGAGCTGCTTCAATCTTGAGTTTTCACATTTTCTTGGAGGAGGATTTAACCGTGTTACCACATCATCCACAACGAGCGAATCAGGGGAGTATTTGTTTCACTCATTTTTCATTTATCTTTACTTTANAAATACTTGTTAGGGTAATTTTAGCACCAAATTTAATTTTTTTTACAACATTTAGTAGTAAAACTTTAGTCTTAATAAGCGTCTCATGGATAGGAGTTATATGACTAGCACAAAAAACCGTACCACTCAAAAATTTCCACCCCAAATATGTGAGGTTCGCCCCTAGATTTGTTAGGAAAAAGCATTTATTATTAATGCTTGTGAGTGTACCGGTAGTATTTAGATTCTAGAACTTGCGTTAGCGATGCATCCTGAGGCTACAAGTGAGACGACATTCGTGTAGTTAGGATTTACTACATGATAAGAGGCATTAGGATAACCCATGTTTTAAGCCTGTAATATAATTACATTGACTTCATTGGTCAAGTAATTCTGCCACACCTTTGCGCTGTACTCATTTTTTTCCCCCATTTTTAGTACACGATACCCCTAGTACACCCCTCAGAGCCTATCTTTTTCGTTTCTAACTTTAAGCATTTTTCTTAAAGGAAGAATTTGTTTACAATCCACCCCTAAATTACCTTAGCCTATCTTGTATGCACTCATCTTTAGTGCATTATTGTTATTTGTTTAAACCCTTTGTTAATTGTCTAATTGGTTACATGGTTGATAAGTCGAGTCATATCTTGTACATATTGTTTTGGGACGATTGGGACTTATGGGTACAGTACTAGTGTAATGGAGTAATGGGGAAGAACATCATTTATTACCCCCATAGATACGTTAATGTTTTAAAGTACTCCAAATGTTTCGATTATCTTAATTCGAGTCTTTATTTTTAATTATGTAAAAGCTCAAGTGTAAGGGGATAACCGAGCCCCCTTGATGTATCATTTTGGATGGTAGGGCAAGAATGTATGTAAAAAAAATAAAAAAAATAAAAAAAATCAAGAAAAAACGAAAAAAAATTGGAAATAGAAAAGTGAAANGAAGAACATCATTTATTACCCCCATAGATACGTTAATGTTTTAAAGTACTCCAAATGTTTCGATTATCTTAATTCGAGTCTTTATTTTTAATTATGTAAAAGCTCAAGTGTAAGGGGATAACCGAGCCCCCTTGATGTATCATTTTGGATGGTAGGGCAAGAATGTATGTAAAAAAAATAAAAAAAATAAAAAAAATCAAGAAAAAACGAAAAAAAATTGGAAATAGAAAAGTGAAAAAACATACGGACTACCATCCCATCCTTTTTATTTATCTATGTTTCTTTTATTTCGTAGTTAGTTCAAGTTGAGTCGAGTCTTGGCTTAGCAACGCCACAATGTACATGTAATTAACTAAGACGATTGACTTGCCACCAGTTAAAATATCCCTTATCCAACAAATCGTGTTTTCCATATCCCTACACCTAACATTATAACCCTTGAAAAGCCCTCTTTGATAGTTTTCCTAGGTGCTTACGCCAAGTGGCGGAGGTTTTTGATCCTTTCCCAAGCCTATGGTAATCTATTTGCTATGACAGGTAGTGAGAGATATTTTTCCATTTCCATTTGTGATATATAGATTTATAACCCCCGAGAGATGAGAGTATCCAGACACTTAATGTGAGATGCTAGTGTATAATTTCCGTGCTTATTTTGATTAGAGTAGAACGATCACTTGTTGTAATTACTTTTATATTAATGTCAAATGACCCCTAGCTTGTATTTTAATTGGTATAAAAGCATCATTTGCTTGAGGACAAGCAAATCTCAAGTGTAAGGGTATTTGATAAGGAAATATTTGTTATGCTTTTAGGGGGTCATTTAAGCCCTAAATCATGATATTATGATCAAATATTGCCTCAAATCGTTTCTTTTGCCATTTTAGGTACTTTGGACAAAAATTCTGGAAAATGGAGCAGTTTGGACGTTTTTGGAATGAAAAGTGAAGAAAACGACAAGGTCAAGAATCCATGCTGGAAATTGTACCTGACGGCGTCAGAAGTCACTACGTGACGCCGTCACTTGAAGACACAAGAGATGGATACCAGTTTACACTAGACGCTCAAAGGAAGGATTTGTGATTTAACACCTGACGGCGTCAGGTGTTACAAGTTGAAGGTCATCAGGTGTAAAGCTAAAGAGAGACGGCCCAGAAGATTTATCTGAGTGACGACGTCAGAAGTGGATCTAGGTGATCCGAGAACCCTAAACGCGGCTATCTGACGGCGTCAGGATCAATAACCTGACGCCATCAGCCTTGTAATTCTATATATAGATTTGGATTTTTCATTCATTAGTGTGAAACTATTGTGCTACAAACACTAGCCGAATTTTATAGCTCTTGTAAGGGTTTCAAACCCTTCTTTCACCCATGTTTAATTGAAGATAAGTCTACCTTTTAATCATATAATATGTCTATGTGTTGTTTGATTATCTTTTATTCTTGTCTTTCTTTTAACATGCTAGCTTAGGTTTTTTAGTGTTTGCTTAGATCTAATGAAACCTAGCTATTAATTATTGATTGTTGGTTTGTTTAATTGTATTGGTTGATGTATTTTGCGTTAGGCTTAAGAAAACTAGCCAACTTCCTATATGGTAATGTGCTTGAACGTCTTAAGAAACGTTTCTTGGTTGTGTACACCGGAGTTATTGGTTTGTTTTTAATGCATAAGTGACTATTGGGGAGGCCATGATTTGATACTGAGTGTCGGTCATAGGAAGAGATAGAAGCTTATAGAGTTGGGGAAATTCGTACACACCCCCGCGACTGGTATTAAGGAAAACAACCCTTCATCCAAACAATTATAACAACCCAATTAATTAATAAGAGATAGCTAGGGAGTAAGGAAATCTAAGTAAACACATTTTCTCATCAATAGAAGTTTCACCAATTTACTTTTCTTGTTATTTTATTTTTATTGCATTAGTAGTTATTTGGGTTAGTTGACTAGCAACTAATTCCGCCTACTCTTCCAATACCCGAGATATTTACTTTGCTTTCATAAAAACATAAAAATACAAAAAGAATCATCCCTCACCTTTAGACCTACTTCACGTAGCTTTCAATCCTAACGACACTATTCCCCTAGAGAACGATCAATCCCCCGGTACTTGCCACTCACTATACTACATCGGTCAGGTACACTGCCTGGTGGGGATTGTAAGTTTCTCAAGATCCCTTGAGAAGTAAAACCTTTTGCAAGGTTGCAAAACCACGCATCAGTACCGGACATTTATTTTGGGACAACCAAAAAAGGAAATGTGGACACTTATTTTGGGACGGAGGGAGTACATCTTTACCCAATGAGTTTGACATGACTGATCTCGGGGCACTTAATTATTTTCTCGGTATTTCTGTTGTTTGTCATTCTACAGGATTGTTTCTATCTCAGCGGTAGTATGCTTTACAGTTTCTAGAGCGTGCTCACATGGTTAATTGTAACCCTTCTCGGACGTCAGTTAATATGAAGTATAAACTGGGTCCCGAAGGGGTTCCTGTTCAGGATCCTACTTTGTATCACAGCCTTGCTAGTGGTCTACAGTATCTCATGTTTACATGTTTGGATTTGTCTTATGCAGTACAACATATTTATCTTTCTATGCACGATCCACGGGAGCCACATTTCGCCACTCTCAAACGTATCTTGCGATAAATGTCGGGGTGTTGCTAATGTTGTGGCCGAGACTGCTTTCTCCTTTATCGTCTGCAACCCTTGTCGATTGTGATAATGTTATTGCCATTTATATGTTTGCTAACCCTGTTCAACATCAACGGAAAAAACATATTGAGATCGACATAAATTTCATCTGTGGTATGGTTACCGCTGGTCAGGTACGCGTTCTACATGTCCCCTATTGTTATCAGTACGTCGACATTTTCACCAAAGGGCTTCCCTCCGCTTTGTTTGAAGACTTTAGATCCAGTTTGAGCGCCCAGCCTTCTCTTGCTCGTACTGCGGGGGAGTATTAGTCGTTATATGTTTTGTACATGTTTAATGATGTATTAGTTTAAGGCTTACCTATGTATTTAGGCCTAAGCCCATTATTAGTTTCTCTAGAATGATGGGCTTAGGCCTAAATATTTTGATAACTAGTTTAAGTCGGATATTTGTTTCTCGTCAAATGTACAAAAACGAGGTGGATCACCCGCGCGTTACCGCGGGGTGATTTGCTAAAGAAGTTTTACCAAGTGTTGCAATCACGGGTCAGTTCAAACTCTAGAAGCCTTTGTTGGTTACTATGTAACACTAATTTTTAGCTTAAAACACCAAAAAAAAGTTTGAAATTTATTATAATATGAAATACCAATCAAAGTTACAACTTGAGGTCATCTCGTCTCACTCTTTTTATTTGACATTTTCTTGTCCAACTAGATATGGCTCATACCAGTGGACTCATTCCCAGCAATATCATTCCCTGTAATATGTAAAATTCCAAGGAAAAAGTGAATCTTTGCACGAAAAAATGAACTTTATAAGTCAATAGAACAATTTTAACAAATCTGTAAAAAAAATAAAAAAAATGAAGCTTTATAACCATGAACAGTATTAGTTGGATTAGTGCTGAAGTTATAGATGGGGGTCGCCGTTTTCGCACTCGCCTTGTGGCAAGCTCATTTGCTGTTCTGGTCCTTTTTCGAGTTTGTCGCAAACATCCTTCAGCCGCATGAGAGCTTCATCCATCGTCAGGATTCCAGATGTTGAATCAGGTTGCAGGTTGAGAAGAGCAGGACCAGTTCTAAACAATACTTCATCGTATATTTATGTTTCATATTAACCACACGACAAAATTATGATTCGAGATTAAAAATACAAAATGACTCCACTGGGGATCGAACCCAGATTCTCTGGTTTCGTAGACCAGCACTTTATCCATTGGGCCACGGAGTCTTTGTTGTATCCTTTTTCATTTCCAGGATACTTATAAGAATAACACCATAAGAATAACACCACGGTTTCACATACAACTTCATAAATCTGCAAATGAAATATCTAAGGCACATGCCTTTAACCTTCTAACCTTCAAAATATAGCTTTATATAAATTTACCTGGATCAGTTTCAAATATTGTAAGAATAACAACTTGTTCAGTCATCGGGTTCCCATGTTCTCATCAATGTGGTGGTTACAGCACATGATTTCTGTTCACCATAGTCTGCCATGAATTTGCTGATAGTGCTCGATTCAAAGATGTAATCAACCAATTCAAAGTATATTCGAAGAAACTTCAATCATTCCAGCTTCTTAACATCCGTTTCTAATATAACAGCTAAACAGTTTCCATATCCCAAACCTGAAGACATACGATAAGATCAGATAAGCGTAACCAAGCCTAAGCACCTGGAGTTAACCATTTAGCCATTTCTACAAAAGACTCAGGAAGAGAAGACCTGAAGACATCCTTCTGTTCCTGAAGCATTTACTTTTCTTCGCTGAATTCCAAGTGGATCTACAAAAAAGAATGTGATCAACTTCTATAGATGAAACATGCATTTACTAATATCTAAGTAGACCAAAAAGTCAAATAAACAGTTTACTTGTTTTACTGCAGTGACCTGTAAGAAAGCAAAATATTAACATGTTTGGCCTTTCCTGCGGTGTTTTATTCCATTAATGTGGGTAGTGACTGGATTTTTCTTCATCATTGTCCCAAACAGCATTTGGTAACCATTTTGTGGTGAGCTATTTATAATTCATTGTTCTACTGATCATTTTGCATTCCCCAATGTTACAACTACAATAGACCCAACCCCAAATTGAATCATCTTGCTATCTGAATTATAGTATACTTACACTATGTGTATTACATTCATTATTCCACTAAGGTCTTTTCATTTCCGAGAGTACCAACAGTAGGGAAATAGTGAAAGGTGCAACAAAGATGAAGTATCTTGGTTATTTATCTTTCCGTATGCAATTTCCTAATCGGCTCCTACCTGATCTCCTAACAACATCCTCAAATAAAAAAAGCTCGCCACATGTTGGATGCACATAAATAAGCCTTCCTATAGCATGTCTAAATCAGTTAACCACTCTTATTAACTAATGTACCCAACACTATAGTCTAATAAAGCCGTGGCGCAACTTATTGTGTCCTGTAACACGGAAACACGAAGACAGAAATGCATGAGAAAGCTATAAACTGATCATATAATTTACCTTTTTATGTAACATTGAAAAGAGAACGTTGATGCCACCATGTTTGTTATCCCAACCAAATTCATCCACGGTGTCTCCAGCCGTGTCGCCTTTCTGATACCTTCTGCAACCAAGTTGCTGCCCAAAGCAATTATCCTACATAGGTAAAACTAACCCGTTAACAGCAATGGTTGGATCCATTCGTTTAGATTGCCATTTAGTTTTTCAACTATAAAACGATAATAAACAGCGAATAAGCATTGCATTTTCTCCCAGTTTTCCCTTATACACATTACATTCATAATACATAATTTAATTTCATAGAAATCTGTTATTAGCACTTAAAAACACTTTTGGCGACTTTTAACTTACGTAGCTAATATACCTGAAAGCATTTTTGTGTATTACAGATTATATAAATCCAAACAGACCCATTTTAGGCGTATGCGTAACTGGGTCTGACTTCTATGACTATCTAAAGTCACAACTCACAACATTGAAAGAATAAACAGAATAAAGAAATCCAAACACACCCAGTTATTCGTAATTCCATTGATTTTTTTAGCGCCTCTCATGTGATAAGACTATAACAATATTCTGAGACAAATCTCACAAAAAAAAAAGAACTTGGTAGCCCTTAAGACGAAGAAAAGCAAATCCAAAACGGAAATCCATTAAGCAGTTACAAAACTGAATATGGACTGATTATTGCAACTGAACATAAAAGCGGAACTCAATGATGAGTATTGCGAACCTGTAATGGTAGATGCTGCTACCAGACTGAAGGCAAAGATAATATTTGCAGATATGCCTTTATAGGGACGATGAATATCAAATAACAATCAAACCCCAACTCCTAGTTACCCTCATAAATTATATTAGAACCGCAACAGGCGTTATTCAAGTATTGTTTGCTTTTCCTGAAACCCGCTAAACAATGTTGAATCAGGTACACAACAAAAGACTAATCAAAAATTGAGGAAAAATAGACACTTTACTTATAATAAGACAACAATTACCTGTTCTGCAAATATTCAGTCCAATTACGCAACCAACCTCAAACCAATCTAAAATGAAATCTACACACAACATTAACAATAATGACAAAACTGCGCCTACGTTGAAACACAGAAGCTATCTACCACTAATCATAAGCAACCAAAGTTTAAATTGGTTCAACCTGTTTCAGTTGTTAAGAAATTTTAGTTACCCGTTGCTTATAAAAAAAATTATAACACAAATCGACCCTTTTTCCATATGATTGAGTAGTAACTCCCTCCTTTAATTGCAGTAAAGAATAACACAAACCTTTGTAGTAATAAAGAGATCCTCCCTCTTCACCAATCCTGTCTTAAATACTTCAGCTAGTGCCTCCCCAACTTCGGTTTCATTTTCTTAATCAGTTGCAACAAACAATATAGCTAATTTATGTATGTATTCACAGATCTAAGAAGTGGTTATTCAAGAAGAGAGTGAGTTGTACGGTGAAGTAATATTGTAATAAAGGAAAGAAGTGGTTATGGTTATTTTTATCTGGCAAGTCAAACATTTTTTTTTTTGGTTTCCTATACGGAACTGAAATGTTGAAACAATTAGGATAATCAACAAAATTCCTCTCTTTGCTATTTTTATAGCAAAAATAAAAATCAATCTTTGAAATGCACCAAAACATAATAAACATATAAGCCATTTTTTGTAACCACTCCCAAACAACCTTAATAAGAAGTCGTTGTAATTGTACTGAATAGTAGGAAGAACGAAAAAAATAAGCAATCCCACACACCCTCGCTACATGGTCACTCGATAGACCTCTAGTTACAAAAATCAGTTTCATAGGCAACCCCAATTCTCATTGCCCCAAACCTAAATGAATCACATTATCACAAAACCAAAGTTCCCAAACACATAAAGAAAAAACCAATCTTTGCTAATCATATAAAAAACTAACCTTATGATGCAATATGCATTACATTACATACAACATAAAAAATATGAATTTAGTAATGTAAATAACAGCATAAACAAATAGGTTACTCCGATGAATAACACAATTTACAGCAGTAGGCACTATTTCCTAGGCATAATCAATAAGGATAAGCAATTCCAAATAGAAGAATCAAAAACAACAAAGTTAACAGAAAAATAAAAAAACAGAATCCATACCTGTAGGATCTCAAAAATCCCAAAAATTAAAACCCGCAAAATTCATACCTGTAGGATCCAAATTAGGTCATGAATCAGGCAAAAGTAAACCAGAACAGAAAATTTAAATCCATAAAATTTAAAAGCCCTAAAAGCCCCCAAATCAACACAACCCTAATTTAAAAAAAAAAAATTACCCAAACAACCTAATTAAAACATAACTTTGTGTGTCTGTTTCGCGGGATGACGAAAACCCCCAAATTAAAAAAAAAAAAAAAACCCAAATAAACAAAACCTTAATTCGAAAAAATGTTTTTTGCGATCTGGGGATCCGGGGATATGATCAATCTTGTTTGTTCATTAATTTTGTTAGTGGATCTGTGATGGATAATCAGTTGGATCGAAATTTTTTTTGCCGCATGTGTGTGTGTGTGTTTTGTGGTATGTGAGATGCGACCGAGAAGGATCCAGAGAAACGCTTGTGGATGTGTTATTTGTGAGGGACTGCCCAAAGAAAGTTTGCAAGTAGCAATACACTGTACATTTTATTATACACATAACAAAAAACACTGTAGCAACACAAAAAAAGTTTAGGGGAAGCAATTTTGGGGAGTACTGCATGCTGAATGTCATGTACCACAAAGTTTGGCATTAGCAAATTGGGGGAGCATATCTTGGTAAATTTAATATTTACTAATGTTACTAATTGTCTCATTGAAAACTAACCATCTAATATTACATAGAGTTGGAAGGCAAACGAGCAATATGTTAAATTCAAACGGATAAAAGAAATCCAGTTACAAACATTTGTTTGGATAAACTAGTTTAAGGACGGATATTTGTTTCTCGTCAAATTTGTTTTAGATAAAGTCAATCAATGATGTATGGGGTACAATGTGAGAACAAACAACCTACTTGAAACGTGCCATTTAACAAAAGTCATTGTTTTACAATGGCAATAGGTGTATCGACAATGGGGGTCATTTGAAAGACAGCTTGACATTTCGCATGTTAACGGGTTTATAGTAAGATTTGCTTTGCTTTGTTCTGTTTTAATGTATAGCATTTATAATCGTAATTAGACTCAGCTCTCTTAGCTCCAAGAAAATTCCTTTAAAGGTCTTCACCGCAATAAACCAGGATAGACTAGTCTCTTTCGTGAGGCACAGTACTATATTTTTTGGAACCAATCCTTTTTTTACAAAGTTTCCGAATTCATTTCAGTGTGACCTTTAAATCCATACATATCACTTGTATTTGAAGTGATTTATAACTACAAGAGAAAATGTAACCCAATGCTAAATTGGCATTCAGTTCGCAATATTTCTGTACCTTCTGTTCCCACTCATCTTGAGAAGTGATGGTGTCTTTTTATATATCGTCCTTGTTGCGTTTAAAGAAAGGTCTTTGTGCCTTGTTGGTGTATATAGGTTTCTTTTTAAATACACTCAATGAGTTATCAAATCTATATTAAATTATGGTATAATTTTTTTGAATAAAACATAAAAAATAATACCATATACGGAGTATTTGGGAAACCCAAAAGATGTGTTCCATTAAAAGCATCCTCTGTAACATGGTACGAAATAAAGTGATAACCATTTTGTTGGATTAAAGGCCTATATTTCATGAGCTACCAATAGGTGAGTTCTACTGAGCCAACCCAATTTGCAATGTCTTATTTTGTCAACTTTGTGTTATAAGTTGAAATTTATCAAATAGATCAAAAGTCAAAACCATACTTAACTACTACATAAGCCCGGTTCTTAACTGACTCCGAATCACAATCCCATATGAATTAAAGTTTATTTATACCACTAAGATGCCAACATAGCATGTCCTTGGCAGTTGGCAAAATGTTTTCAAAATGTTTTGCCAATATAGCATGTCCTTAGCAGTTGTTGTTGTTGTTGTTGTTGTTGTTTTTTTTTTTTTTTTTTTTTTTGAACGTATGTCCTTGGCAGTTGGCAGTATCAAACTTAAGAATATTTTGGAACATATAGAGGAAATACAGATGAGACAAACAGTAACATTTTTGGCCCTTGTGCATTTTAGTTAAGCATGTCTTTAAATATTCATTTTGGGCATGAAAATCAAAGTATGAAATTAGAGCAATGCTAGACCCACTCATAAAATTCACACAAAAAATTCTCGCTGATGTGTCAGCGGGTGATTGGTGCATTTTCTGACAGTTTCCATCTTCTTTTTCTTATTAAACCAAATCATATGCTGACACGTCAGCGAGTGAATTTTTTGTGTGGATTTTATGAATAGTTCTTGCATTCCTAATGAAATTATTGCTAGCATAACATGTCCTTGCCTCCTTGGCCTAAATAAAATAACAGAATTTCCTCAAATATCTACTTAAGTTACATAGGCTAATCCACCAATGATGAAATTATTGCTGGTTAACCTTTGGAAAAACTTGTAAAAGATGGATTTTAAAGGTCTAAAGAGTCATTGGACCAAAAACAACTTAATTTGAATTATAAAGGGTACAGGGCCCCACATGCACCAACCGAAGACTCTGTGCTATTTGATTTTGTTACCAAAATTCTCAACCAGTCCAGCCACGCATATGGGTCGGGCCCACCCACAAGATATGTTCTCATAGATTTGACCCCACAGTAACAAGAGGGCCCACAACCAAATTCACACAAAAAAAGTGAGTAAAATGTTACAGTAGAGTACAACACCCTACCAATCATTCACAAATGGTATTCAAAAGTAAAGTGAACTAGTCAATGTACTAAATCACTAGTCAAACCGAATTTTGTATTTTGTTTAGATACGTATCTATCCTGATCTTTTACATTGGTTATTTTAGGAAGTTCGTTGTAGCATTGTCAGAAAATTTGATGAAAGTGTTTTACTTTCTTCATTTAGAGCTCTAGGTTGGTTTCTTTTTTTAAGGATGTCATTAAGTAGCAAAAAAGTTAATCATTTAGATATATGGCGCAGAGCTTTTTAAAGCTTTTTGTGACGATAAATGGTGAAAAATGAGCTTTTTGATTTTTAGTGTTTGTTTAGCAAAAGATCGGTGAGCTTTGCCATTTTTTAAGAACGCTCATTTTTTCAATGCTTCTTTAAGAAGCTGTGAGGGTGAGCTGTGACTACTGCTCACAGCTACTGCTTATAGCTCACTGCTACTTTTGCCAAACATAGCCTATTCGTACAATTTTAAGAAAAAGAAAAAAAAATGAAAAAAATACCTAACAAAAAAAATGAAAAAAATACCTAACACTTTCAACATTAGGCGAATTTTATTTATTTATTTATTTATTTTCCTTTGAGGTTGTATGTATCTAAATGTTTAAATTTTCAGTTTTTTTTTTGCTAATCGGTCACCTGCTTGGTGACTTTGTTTTGGTTTTATATCCTCATTTTCTGTTTTGAATGTAAATACTTGCCGTTTAAAAATAATAGAAAAACATATGCAAAGCTGAAATAGGCTATTAACCAATATAGAATTTCTCATAAAAGACTAAACACACACTCAAAGCAGCGTCATTGAGACGGCATTGTTCTCCGATGACGATGAATTCAAGAGGTGTATGCTAACATTTAGTGTTATCTAATGTTCGTAAATTGACTTTGTGACTGTATGTGCCCTTATACAATTTTCTTTTAAAACAAAATTTTATTATTAGCACTTTAAGGAAGCCCTATAGATGAAATGATATTACATCATGTTTTTACAAGCAACTTTATGTCAGTGTATGTTTCTTAAAAAGTCAAAAATAGGACATTGATCAAATATTCATCTTAGTAACTAAACTGGCACAAATTATAGTATTAGTTAATGTTAAACATCGACAATTAAATGCATTGTTATAAGTTACTAGTATGTGCTATTAAGTATAAAATCCTCACATGCCCTATATTTACAGAGATAATACAATACCAATTCGCAAACCTTCGTCCACGTTGAGTATTATATTAATTACTTCTGACATATTTAATACCATGACACATATATAAACCTCCCGTATTTCACACATGGTAAAAGGCAAAGGACGAGTAAGAAAACTAAAAGTCACCTTTGATACTATGGTTTTCTTTGCTATTGTCTACTTAAATTTATATGAAAAAAATGACAAATTTTCGCACACATATACGATTAATTCTTACAATTGTTTCTAACAGACTTGAACCCATAAACTATTAGCTGATGAGTACACTCACATATCATTAGGACAAGAACTTAATTAGGTATTACAAAAGATAAAATTTGAATCATGTATGTTAGAAAACTTAATTAATTCACAAAAGGGA
>LBNU01029058.1:11275-73659 GCA_014162995.1 Artemisia annua
TAGTGGTAGTTAAAACATGACATACATCATAGATTGATTAACTACTCATTTTTAGTTGCGCATCATAACAAGTTTTACACCAAACTTTATATTTAAATTGCCATGATACTCCTTATGACCAATCGAGGAATTATACACAATTATATGTTTAGTTCTTATCTAGTTTCTTTTAAATTGATATTTACATAAATTAGGATTGACAACCCTTGTTTTGCAAACGATTTTCTTATTACTAAAACAACAAATCCCTTGGGACGATCTCGACTTACCCACCTTTACCACATCGGACGAGTATACTTGCTCGTATGTGCTAAATAATTAATCGGATAAATCGTGTTTATAAATTTTAAAACTTGCACTAACAAAATGCACATCAAGTTTTTGGCGCCGTTGCCGGGGAATTTGATTAAATTCTTAGTTTTTAGTAAAAAAATTGTTTGTCATTTGTGAATTTCTAAGTTTTTAGAGTAAAAAGTAAAAAAAAAGAGCTGGTGTAGCCAACCGATTCGGATGGAATTCCATCCGATCGGTTGGAGGCCACGGTAAAATTTTTGAGTTTTGTTTTTCTTATTTAATGATTGTTTTTCTGTTATTAGTTGATTAGTTTTAATAATTATATGATTAATAGTATTAATGGTGGTAGTGATAGATAGTTATTAAGTAGTTTTAAAGATTTTTAGTAGTTTTAATTAGAATTAATGTTTTAGAAGTTTAAAGAGTTCTTTAGTTAATGTTTTTAATATCCTAATTACTGCTCAATTAAGTTTTTAGTTTTTAATTTTTATAAAGTTAAAAAAAATTATCTTTTTTCTCAGAAACCCCAACCGATTCGGTTGCGGGTTCCAACCGATCGGTTGGTGGTAGGTAATTGATCCATCCGGATCGGATGGATGTCCATCCGAACGGATGGATGTCACGGTAAAATTTTAAGCAATTTTATTTTCTAGTTTATTTTCAATTCTTAGTGTTTTAGTTTGTTAATTTACTTATTCTTATTTCATATTAAGAGTTATTTGCTTACAACTAACCCTCATGCTAATGATTTGGATGTTTTTGTTGATGGTTATGTTATAGTTAGTAATTGCTTAGTTGAAATGGAGAGTTTAAGTCAGATTTCGGCAACGTGAAAGATTTGGAGGATATGTTCAAGGATTCCGGTGATTCCTTGGAAAAGTTGGAAAGCATATTGGAAAAGGCTAAGATGGACTTTGAGGAAGGAGAGGTTGTTGGTGACAATGTGACTTACTTACCACATGAAATGTGTTACCCAAAGAAGGAGAAGGAAAGAAAGGTTGTTGTTTTTACTAGAGCACCACCTAAGGAATTCGATGCTCCACACATGAGGTATTCTACACCTTGTGCGGTGGAAGGTGTTAAAGCGTGGGATGCGGAATTGAACATGGAATATGGAGACAACTACATTTCGGAGGAAGTACTTGACAAGCTTGGCTTTGTTAGAGTTGATTATGGAAATTATGGAAGGAAGGAAGTGAAAGGAGTAAGAGTGAACATTCATGGTCACATTTTTCAAATTTGATTTTGTGGTTTTGGAATACACTAATGCCGATGAACCGGAGGTTATCTTTGGTAGAGATTTTCTTGAGACTACTAAGTGTACTTTGGATTTCGCANGACTCGATTTTAGAATCATAAAAAAGCAACCTGAATGCAATAACCATCATACGTTATATGTTAAAGACAAACAGAGTGATACAAACAATCTACAAATTGTGAGTAAAGGAATAGAGTCTAGAGTAACATTCACTTTCATCGTTGAATGCCGATAATGACAGGGAGTGTGGCTTGTCATAACAATACACACTTGATCATTATCACATGAAGACGTCTCAATTATAAGGGGGTAGATCTATCTATCGTTTTTTGTTTTGAGCTTTTGGTAGTTGGGACACCGTTTTATACGGCTTGTGTTTGATTCTTGATTCCAGGATTTAAGCTCTTTCAATACAATTCATGTGTATGGAAAAAGTGTTAACCGAAGCGTTCATTATTAAAAGAGCGCCAAACTTGGCTATTCAAGATAAACAGGCGTACCGGTATTAGAAAACGTCGTCCAAACAATAAGGCTTTTAGAAGCTCAAAATGAGAAAGCACTAGATAGATCCCGTGCCCCGCTTATTAATTGAGCTTAAAGTCCTAGAAAACAGATTCTTATATTATTTATATTGCCTCCTTAGGATGTGAGAACATACATGATTCAGATTATGTAGATTTCTACGGACATTAGAGAGCTAATGTTTTCTGTATTTTGACAAAGAGCAAAGCAGTGAATCAAGAATGGATTGAACACACTGATTTGGTCCTGAAACAGTCAAACTAAAGTCAACCAAGGGTTTGGGGTCAACAAAAGGTCAAACTATAATAAGGCACAATGCACCAGGAGGAGGTATAGGAATTCCCGGGTCGTTAATCCCGGACGGGAGGAGTCGAAAATTTGAATCGAACAAACGGATTTGAGATCAAGTGATTATGAAACGATGATTTGAGAAAGAGATTGGATTGAAATTAGAACTACGAGATTATGAATGAGAAATGATAAACAACACACTTACAACGATTCTAGAAATCTGGAAACGGTTACAAATCTAAAAATGTAACGTTACGTTTAATTAAAACCGTCTACGTACGAAAATAAAATTGAAAATAGAAATCTACAAACACCTAGATGATGAAAAACATGATTTTATGATCCTAAAAATAAAAGAAAATTTTAAGAAAAATAAAATTATTTATTTAACTGTTTAATTAATTAATATTAATTAATTACTAATTACTAATTAAACTAAATTAAATTAAAATAAGTACTAAACTAATTTATAAAATTACCAAACTTTTTCTAAAACTATTTGACAATTACAGAAGTCTTAAAAAATTATAAAAAACTCCTAAACTTTATAAATAAACTATTTTAGATTTAGTTTACTTAATTACTAATTAAAAGCTAATTAATCTAATTTAATTAAGAATAATAGAAAATGAACAGTGAAAATTAAAAAACTATTTTATAAAAATTCTATATGATTAATAAAAGCTAGAAACAATATAAAAAGATGCTAGAGATTAAAATTAAACACTAAATGATTTTCTTTTTGATTTTTCAATTAAAACTAATTAAACTACTTTTAATTACTAGAATTACCAAGTGAAAAGATAAAATTATGAAAATTTTTACACAAATACTATTTAATACCAGGAACCTAGGAAAAATATGAAAACTACTAAGTGTTTAATAAAAAAATAGAAAATAAATTAAAATAGATAAATCCTATTAAATAGAAGCTATCACTAATATTAAAATTGATGATTTTTGATTTTTCTTTTTACAAAACTGATTATACACTAAAAGCAAGTACTTTTTGTGAAAAAAAAATTTTGGAACTCAAAGGTGAGCTTATTGCAAGCTTATGTTCAAAGAAGAAGCTTAGAGGGCCTTTTTTATGAAGCAAAAGCTGTTTATAAGCTTGTACAGTGAGAAACAAAAGGAAAACAAGTTACAACCTAATGATATATAAACATAACAAGCTAAATCAACAACCAAGATTCACTGAATAAGCCAGAAACAAGAATAAGCAGATTCAAATTTTTGCAGCCCAAACAGTCCTCAAGGGGGCTTATACAAGCCTGTTTATGAGCTTATACAATAAGCTCAAGACATAAATGAACCTAGAATCAATGAGTTCACCTAGAGGACTACTCAGAACAGCAAACAACACAACAAATGGCCAAGATTTGATCAACTTATGATCAAAAGAAATTTGTCTCAGACCTAGGTATAGGGGAGGTGCACAGAAAATTGCTTAAAGGATAAGCAATTTTAAGCAGGCAAATAAGCTCCACAAAAATTATCAAAAATCATGTAGCAAGTGGTCCAACCAAAGAACAAGATTCCAAAAGCACAAAGCTCAATTCCTAAAATTAAGCCCTGTAGCTAATTCACAAGTTAATTCAAAAATATTTTTCTGTGAAACTTTGACTTTTTAGATTACACTAAAAAGTTGACTAAGATGAACTTCTACTGGATTCTACTTACTTATTATGTTATATTATGCTACAGAGAGATAAAATTAAGTTAGATAATGAACAAATAAGCTTGTATGATGAAAATGGGGTTAAACCTTCTAACAGTTAACTGCTAAGATGAGATTGAACTAGATTTTGACTTTTATACTAACAAGACCTAATGTTTATGACCTAAATGAGTTATTAGCAACTAAAGAAACATGTTTAACCAGCAAACATCAAACTAAATACACCTGAACACCTTTAATTCTACTGATCCAAACACTCCTATATGTAACTCAAAATAAGATTTTCAAAGGAATATACTAAATTAGAATATTAAACTGAATCCCAAAGTATTAATATGATCTCATGAGAACATTTAGGCATAAAAACACCAAGAACAACAGCTTACTACCATAACTTACCAAAGTGCTATATTAAACTGTGAAGATGAAACAATAAGCAACTAAGAAATCCCATGAACAAACAACCACTATTAAACTTTAATCTAACTCAAATACACCTAGATAGCATTTAAACCAAAGATTAACAGGCAATGAACTTGTCTACAGTAAAATGCCAATAAGTGATTTTGAGGCTTACAAATGATCCAGGCTATGAAATGAAGTACCAAGGACCAAATAACACACCTATTGGCTTCCCATGAAGCCTCTATCCCACTGCCATCCCATATTTATAGTGCTCCTTGCTTTCTTCTTCATTCTTCAATTTTTTATATTTTTGTGCTTTTTCTTTATATTTTTTTTTTTTCTTTTCTTTTCTGAATTTATGCTTGTTTTTTAGTTCAAGCAACCTTAACAAGATTCAAACAACATTTTGAGACCAAGTAAACAACATTTAATTGAAATACAAGAAATTGGAGATTTTGAATGAAATTTGAGCTCAAACTGAATTTCAAAGATAAACTGAATTAGATTGATCAAAGTGAGTTCAAATACAACATAAACACTTAATACATTACTTTTAAACTAAATTACACTGGAACTTTTTATAATTAAGAAAAACGACACTAAAACTTGAAAACTAACTAACTACTCCCTTCTCTCTCCATCTCTTTCTTTTTATAGCAGCCAATTAGGGTTTCTTTGACTTCCTTGCATCTTCAGGAGTAAATCCCACCCATTGGATTGGGTGGAAATGATCTCAATCGTCAAAATAGATTTTGGCGCCAAAATTGTCAAAGAGTAGTTATATGTTTCTTGGAGAGTTTTCTGGGTAATAAATGCACTTTGGCTTGTAGTTGGGGTTGGGGGAACATGGAATGGGAGAGTGATGTGGAGGAATGGAGGTGAGTGTACTGTGTTAACTTTCACGTGGGTGTGGGAGGTAGGAGACGGTCAAATTATTTGACTGGGGGGAAGGAGGTAATAAAAACGTGGGGGAGTTATAAATCTTTTGGGGTTTGGGCCGGGTAAAAAAAAGAATTGGGCCTTGGGGAAGGGTTATAAACATGGTGGGCTGGGTTTTTTTTGGATTGGATTTGGAGTATTAGTTACAAAGGGCCGTTTGGTTTTGGTATTAACACAAGGACCATTTATGCAATTTAACCAAACCCCAGGGACTGATGTTGCACACTTTCTAAAGTAACCATGAGGACCAAACTTGCCAACTTTGATAGACCAAAGACCAAAAATGCCATTTTTCCATTTTTANCTGCTACTAATAATGTTGAAGAAATGGCTAAGGTGGTACACTAAGATGTTTCTGCTGCTACAACAAATCAAGTTTCTACGGCTGAAGTATCTACTACTGAAGAGGTTGCAAAGACAGTTGATGAAGCTGAAGTGGAAACAGATGAGCAAGTAGCATTCAGTCTTCAAGAAAAGGAGGAAAAAAAAGCTCATGGAGAGTTAATGCTAGCTATTATTGATGCTGATGAAGTTCTACATGCTAGAGTTGCAAAACTTTACGAAGACAAGAAGTAGAACTTGCTGATTTGTTAAATGCAAGAATTCAAGAAGTAGAACTTGCTGATTTGTTAAATGCAAGAAGTGAAGAAGTAGCTTCGAATGAGCTAATTCAGCCGAAAAAGCAAGCTCAAAGTCAGAAGAGGAAAAGAAATCCCACAAACGCTCAGCACATGAGAGAAATGAAGATATAGTTAATGCATCAAGGTGGTTATAAATCTGCTAAACTCAGGAGAATGACATATGACGAAATTGAACGTCTACACTACCGCATCAAGAGATATGTTGATTCGTTTATCCCCATGGTTTTAAATGAAGAAACACCATCAAAGAAACAAAAGATCATTGTAGACAAGCCTGCTGAGAAGAAGAATCACAAAGAAAAGAAGACAGCTATTCTCATGATCAGATGATGGCGATTGTTCCTGAAACATTATATGTTGATCCTATTCAAGCTTGACAACCAATCATGGACTGGGAGATTTACCAAGATAAATTTGGAAAGGCTTGGAAGATAATCAGGTCTGGTGGAGGATCAACAGTGTACAAAGGGTTGGAGGATTTGATAAGAACAATTGACAGAGAAGACTTAGACAAATTATGGGAGTTGGTTCAAGAAAAATTAAAAACAAAAAAGAAACCAGATGTGAAAGAGCAAGAGTTATGGGTTGAATTACATAGGTTATATAAACCTGATCCAGCTGATATCTATTGGAACTTCACATGTCATGATCTCTCAAGTGTATGGAAGTTTTATGATAGCTGCAATGTACATCACATATCAACACAAGGTGGACTTGATGTTTTTATGCTTGCAGAAAAAGAATATCCTTTGACTGCTAGTTTACTTGCTGTGTTGATATCTATAAAGATCATATGTGAAGAACGTACAGAGGCAATTAACGATCTCGTTGAAAGAATTTTTGCTCAGTATCAGAGAGCATGTCATGGCGATCTGAAGAAAACAAAATGATAAGGTGTTTGGAGGTAGCAGGGGTTTAGCTTATCTGTTTTCATTATGTTATAAAAAAACCTTTTGGTAAGTACTATATAATTCACCTTTTATGAGATTACAACTGTTGTTTGTACAAAAGTTACTACTGCTATTATTAAGTTAATGCTGCTATTATTAAGTTACTACTGCTATTACAATAGTTATTTGCATTTTTCATTTATCATGTATACGCACTTGCAGGCACTTTAGTAACATGTTACTTCATNTGAAATGTATATTTGTCATTTTGGGGATCTGAAGAATAAAACAAGTAAGTAATATTGTTAGTTATAGGTTGTAGTTGAGGAGTGAGATAAGCAGGAATGAGGGGTGTATTTAACTGCTTTAGTTTCTTGTTTTTCATTTTGATTTCAAATTTAACATAATGAAAAAGTCCTTTGGATAAGGCTATATATCTTCCAATACTTGCTCACGCTCATATTTCAATGTATTGAAAGACTAATGACGTGTTTGTGTTGTAACACATAAGTTACCACCTATGGCTACTTATTAACGCTCTTAACTGCCGCCTATCTGATCCTATGCTAGACTACCTTGCTGACTTAGACTAATCATTACTCTCGTGCATCTCTCTCCACTTTCATCATCTCCGGTATCATTCCGCCACCTTGCCAGGGCATTTAGTTAACATGTTATTTCATTAAAGTTGAATATTTTGACTTTAGAAAGTCAAGAGTACACTCACAATTCCGTATCCTACTTTGGGACATGTCACCTTCGGTCACCATAGTAATTTACCCTTATAACGTGGCCATAATCATATTTAGAATCACAATTTCGTGATACTGGTCGTGACCCCTATTTAAAGCCTAAGTCACATGTCTGGTTCAATTAAATGTGACTATACACATTAGGATTTGGCAAAGTAAACACACACTAAACTCTAGACACACATATTAACTTATGTGACCATATGTGTCGAATTTTCGTTACACTTAATCATGTTTGTTTGGTTTAGTGTGACCATATATGACATTTGGTCGCACTCTTCAAGTGTGTGACATATATTTGTCACTCTTAAATGCATTTCGTGACTAACGCTTCAAACTGAATTTTTAGTTGTCACACATTTCAAAATCATATGTGGCTAACTATTCAGCAAAGAATAGCAGTCACGTTTATATAATGTATGACAAACTTGCCTATATAATTTAGCCAGAAACACAAGTACTTCGTGTGACCATATATCTTCTTTGGTCACACTGTTCAATTGTGTGACACATATTTGTCACATATGTATATCTATAGTGTGACTAATGTTTCGAGGTGATTTGTATCGGTCACACGTCCCGAATTAAAAGTGACTAAAATGTCGAAATATATTTACCAGTTACCCTCTAGTCACATATATACACAAATGCGTGACATATATTTTACGAAACGGTCACACAAGTCGGATCAAGTGTGGATGTTTATTTAACGCTAGTACATTTAGTCACGTAAAAATGTCACCGTGTGACCGTTCAAAAACGACCATCTGTGACGAAAGGTCATTTTTGGCCTAGTGAAACGTTTGAGGAGCCAGGGCACTTTAAATCGTAAACCCAACAAACTCGTCAAAACGAATACCCAAATGAAACCCCTCACATGAAGCTCCCTAGTCTTGTGTTATGTTGTTAAATAAAAGATAGTTTTTATTTTTGTGAAAATAATTCACTTTATCCCCTTATAGTTTATATAATTACAATATATACCCTAAACTTATAAACTTATATAATTTAGACTTTTAACATCTATACTTTACACAATTAGCCCTTATACTTATATATTTTAGGAAAATGACAGAAATGATCCTTGGACTTATAAGTTTTGAAAATTTAGCATTTATACCCTTAACTTAATAACATTTACAAAACTAGTCCTTATAAGTTCATAACTATATTACTTTTTATCCTAACATTATATAACTTTGCCAAAAGGGTCCTTATACTTAATACTTATAAGAAACGTCAAAAATAGTCCCTGGACTTAATATTTTTAGAAAGTTACCATATATAATTCCTATGCATGGAAAACTTTGCAAAACTAGTCCTAAAACCATGCAAACTATATTTTTATAAAACAAAAGGGTTTCCTAGCTTATGACTAACTAATATTAGCTTAACTAAGTTGCCTAAACTAGCTTATAGCTTATGGTAAGGGCTTATAGCATATAAACATGAACTTGACCTAAATTAGGGTTTTGAAATGAAAAGGTTTAAAAGAAAATGATCAAGGCTTAGGCAAGGGTTCTAAGGCAACATATAACTATCCTAGGTATGTACTAAAGCTATTAGAATAAGATTAAAAGCTTACGTGATCAAGGAAGGGCTTAATGAGTGTTTTTCTAGGTTTAGGGTTTTCTCAGTGGAAATACAACTCGACAAGGGTTCTAGGCTTACTTTGCTCAACTCCTAGGCCTACTATAGCTCGAACAATACTACTAGATACAGAAGATTTGAGGTAAAGAAGAGAGGAGGTGTGCTTTTGAAATGGAGTGGGTGTCGAGCTATATATAGGGTACGAATGGAATGGAGAGCAAGCAATGGAGGTCGAGGAGTCATGATGTGGGGGGGGGGAGGTGACTCATGAAAGCTACTAGGTGACTAAGGGAGGCTATGATGGTAGGCTAGGGTGGTGTGGAGTGTTTGTGGCCGTGCGATGGTTTTAGAATGACAAGGAGGTGACGAGGCCCTTATGTGGCCATTTGGTGGCCATGGTATCATAAGGAGGTGACAAAGAGGTAATGGAGGTGCTTGTAAGCTGCTATGGGAGGTCTAGGGTGGTTATAGGGGCGGTGGTAAGGTGTTTATGGTGGTAGTTTAGTCGTGGCCTAAGTAGGTGACAAGTAGGTGCATCACCTACTTGTAAGCTACTTAGGGAGGTGCTAGGGAAGGTGCTTAGGGGTGACAAGTAGGTGGGTAAACAGCTAGGCTAAGTGCTTAAGGTGCTTAGTGTACTTAGTGTGGAAAACTAGAAGGGGGGGGTTTTACGTCTTTTTAATTTTATGAAAACTTCGTTTTTAAAACTTCGATTCTAGTTTTATGTGAGATCAATACTTGCGCACTTATGAACACTTATATCTACAAAAGTAAATGATGACAAAATAAACAAGTAAGTAAAGAGATAGAGATGGAAAGATCACACCGCGAGACAAAGGATTTATAGTGGTTCGGCTACGAAACTCCTCTTCGCCCTACTCCACTCCCCGAGCACCTAACTCGAGAGTTCTCTTCACTATGTCAACAAGCTCCCTTATGGCAGAGAAACCTTACACACCTTTGCTTACACCGTTTAACGACTCCAAGCAAAATGTCGACTTCTAATTGTAGCTAGAACCAATCTCACGACTTTTACACAACTGGTACACACAACTTCTTCATGACTTCACAACTTCACTACTTCTACTTCACGACACTACTTCTTCTTCACTACTTCTCTTTACTACCAACACACCTAAATCTACTAATTACAAACACTCTACACCTTTACAAATAATTTACACAACCAGAAGACTATATTTACAAATCTACAATACTTCTTGACTTGATGTTGAGGGATTGAATCACTTGAAACAAAGACTTATAATCTTATAATCAACGGATTTAGAAGGATGTTTAGAAAGGATTGGGACTGAAAATTTTCGTGCAAAAGGTGAGGAAAAATAGCATAAATGAGCCAGTATTTATAGTCAAAAGTTTCTGACTGCTGGAGCGTGCCGGCCCCCTTAAATGGTGGCCGGCCCCCTTAAAATTAAGGGGGATGCCCTTACAATTAAGGGGGCCGCCCTAACGGCCAGATTTATTGTCTTTTTCTGGTGAAAGTTTATTTAGTGAAAATCTAACTGATTTTGGTTAAAAATTTGAAGTCATATATTTATTATGAATTAAACATTTTCCTTTAATTACCAAAAGTGTTTTTCAAAAATATATAAGATGTTTATATCATTTTATAAACTTTGTAGTGTTTAAATAAAAATCCCTTTGATCATAAAATCTATTAGACATTTTTTTATTCATACCTTAAGTGATTTTGTTGGATGGAATGATATTTGTAATTAAATACTTGTCTACGTAATAATTTTACGTTTAATGTTTTTACATTTTGTGATCGTCAAAACGTAGGGATATCGAAAAATATTAATAACGTTTTTATGCATTATTTATATAAACAATCTCCCCCTTTTTGATGATTACAAAATCTAAACTCATTAAATCAAAAATTAAGATATATACAAGTATTTTGTGAGTTTATATCATTTCTCCCTCTTTTTGTTAGCATCAAAAAGGTTATCCCAACGAATGTAGAACTCCCCCTTGACGTATACTCCCCCTCGATTGTAAGGTCATGAGAGAAATCGAGATATGGAATGCTTGCAAAAATATTTAGAGCACAAGCAATATATATATATATATATATATATATATATATATATATATATATATATATATATATATATATATATATATATATATATATATATATATATATATATATATATATATATATATATATATATATATATATATATATATATATATATATATATATATATATATATATATATATATATATATATATATATATATATATATATATATATATATACACACACACACACACACACACACTAGCGGTCTAAGCCCGCCCAATGGGCGGGCACGTGAGGAGTTTGTTAAACTCCTTGGACCGTTTAGAGCACTAGGGTTAAACAATAACATAGACAAACATGAATTGATACGCAGTGGAATAAGTAAACTTCATATGTTATTGATAACAAGGTTTAATCATTATCATCTCTAAATACTAAAACTAATATAATCATCTACAGCCCCAATTCTACTTGATCAAGGTAGAACTTGTTACACACCTTGTAACAGGGATCAAAGACTTGACCTTGAGGCTGAACTAACTAACTAACTAACTAACTAACTAACCCTAGACGTTTATAACTTACGTCTAGGTTACACACACACATCTTTAGTCAACTACATTATGGAAGACATATTAAAAACCCTAACCCTTGATCTCTTTATATAATAGAGACTTAGGATTTACAAAATACTACGAAGGGCTAATAAATAAAACTTCTTTTGCAAGCAAGTCCTTCTCCATCTTTTGTAGAATTTCTTCTTGTCGTATTAAGTTCCTATTGTTTCATTCTTTCTTGTTTTGTATCATCAAATCTATTAGACCCAACAATCTTCCCCTATTTGATGATGACAAAACAACCACGAATCTTGTACGAACTTCCTTAGACGAAGTAGAGAAATTGAGATAATTAAATCTCTCTATGAATGAAACAATCTTTGTCTTCCCCTTAATCCATGCCGTGCCACTCCAATATTTCTTTCCCTTTTTGTTATCAACAATTAGGGAATGTATGCAAATATGATCTTGACCAACAGTAGCCAATATCACAAACTTCCAATCCAAGTTTTCCAATGTTTCAAATTGCCCTCCATGAAGAACACCAAAATGCTTACTAAAAATGAATCCAAAACAATAGAAAACTCCAACTAGCAGTAGTAATAGTGATCAACAGTAGTAAAAATCAAACACTTCCCCTATAGTGGTGCATGAACGTCAAATGATTAAAACACATACTAAGATACTTCCCCTGAAACTAATGTGTTAATCATCTTTATGATTCTTCAAATCTGCAGGCTCCTCATAACACATGTCCATAAAGTTTAATATAAATGCAGCAATACTTTGAATGAACAATACCTTGAATCAATGGAGCAGTACTTTGAACGAGCAGTACTTTCAATCAATGGAGCAGTATGTTGGACACAGCAGTACTTTCGTCAAAACAGTAGAAGGAGCAGTACTTTTATTATCAGTATTTTGAAGCAGTACGTTGAATCATAGCAGTACCTTAAAATTCCAATTACCACGAACAACTCACTTGTTGATTCAATATGTTTCTCCAACTCCTCCACGATTAGAAAGCAACACAGCAGATATACTCAATACTCGACCATTAATTCACCTCAGTCCTACAATTTACCTTTGACCAATAGGAATTAAACAACAGCAGCATCTTGCCGTCCCATTAATAAATTTAAAGTGGTACGAGGTTAACAAAATTGATTGGCAAATTATAACTAAACTACTGATCAGTAGACGACAAACGAATTGTATAGTTATCCCCACAACCAATCAGTAGTAATTGTATCCATGAAGTAAATAAACCAAACCCCACACAACGACTTTCACATGCACTTGGCGACAAGATTTAATTCAAAATCTTAAAAACCGATTAGAATATATTGCGATCGACTTACCATTAAAACAGTACGAGGTAATGATTATGTATCAATCAGTTTAAACTTCAAGCGACAAACATAATTTAAATTAATATCTTCTTCAAACTGTTTTCTTTAACGACACAGTTTCTTCGACCATCAAACTTTGTTAATCCCTAGGTAACGAGCTCCCCAGGCTCTGATACCAATTGAGGAGTTTGTTAAACTCCTTGGACCGTTTAGAGCACTAGGGTTAAACAATAGCATAGACAAACATGAATTGATACGCAGCGGAATAAGTAAACTTCATATGTTATTGATAACAAGGTTTAATCATTATCATCTCAAAATACTAAAACTAATATAATCATATACAGCCCCAATTCTACTTGATCAAGGTAGAACTTGTTACACACCTTGTAACATGGATCAAGGACTTGACCTTGAGGCCGAACTAACTAACTAACTAACCAACTAACCCTAGACGTTTATAACTTAGTCTAGGTTACACACACACACCTTTAGTCAACTATATTATGGAAACATATTAAAAACCCTAACCCTTGATCTCTTTATATAATAGAGACTTAGGATTTATAAAATACTACGAAGGACTAATAAATAAAACTTCTTTTGCAAGCAAGTCCTTCTCCATCTTTTGTAGAATTACTTCTTGTCGTATTAAGTCCCTTTTGTTTCATTCTTTCTTGTTTTGTATCATCAAATCTAATAGACCCAACATCACGTTTTTTGATTCTTGTTTTTTGTTTATGTTGTTTGCATATAATAGGATTTACATAGTCGGAAACATTTGAATTTTTTAATTTTTTTATTTGTATACATTTTATTTTTACTTATTACTTATTAACTTTATTAAGGTAGCCGTGGTGTGAATATTAGCCTCGCAGTTGGTATGTTTTAAGAATGTTAACTTACGTACTCTGCCATTATTTTGATACTTATTGCTTAATGTTAGCAACTTTAGTTAATCATTTTACAACAAATAAACAACATACTATGTCACAAGTAAATAATATATCATATTTATAAAGATGTAAATAATACTTGTAATTATAATTTTGGTGGTTTTAGTTAACGTAAAATTATTTTTAAGGACGCCGATTTAATTTTATTTTTGTAAGATATTAGTTTACGGTTTAGAAATTTTAAGAGAAAGTTAATTATTAGTTTTAAGTTCGCCGATTTTATTTTATTTTGTTAGGCTATTAGTTTACGGTTAAAAATATTTTTAAGCACATCGATTTCATATAATTTTGTTATGGTATTACTTTACGTTTGTAAAATTTTAAGAGAAAGTTATTTCAAGGACATGCAAGTGATGTTGACCGTTACTAATTATTAAACAATTTGTGAAAAAACAATTTAAATTGTGAATTTGTTTATGTTTTCTACTTTTTATTTTAAAATAAGTGGTCTATTTATATACTTCTTATGATATTATTGTCCCTTTGTCCGAGAATATGAGTATAGTTAGACATTTTGTATGCAACTTTGTTCTTAAATATTTTTGCTCTGTATTATATAATAGTTGTTTCTAAATATTAGACGGATTGTGTTTTAAATGTATTTTAATTTATGTAATTTTGATCAATTATTATATAATACAAACAATAATATTTAAGGTAAAAGTTGGGCTTACTTGTACTCAACTAACAAAGTATTTTCATAACTTGCCATTTCGTCAAATGAAAAAGATATAAACGTACCAATTTCTATATTGAATGCATTAACACTGAAAATAAATGAACGTTAAGATTAATAAAACAATTAAAATATACAAAGTAAATTAATGTAAATTTTCTTTATCTCAATGAGACATTGCGCACGTCTCATGAGTACTCTATTACATGCAATTTACTCTAAGTAAATGTCCGTAAGCAATCCCACACACCCCGTAGGCTATATAAATAGTGTCGTGAAAACACATAGGGATGCTTGTGTGCCCAATTTAACCTGTCTGCTATTTGCTTTCACACTAATACAACTACACCTCTCGATGTCCACCAGAAAAAACCTACACAACAAAGACGATCATAGACAACAAATCTTACATTCAAAATGTTACTAAGAGGGCATTTTGGTCTCCTTATTTAAGTGCATATCAGCTTAAGATATGCGGGCATGTGTGTCTCAGTAAAACTTTAAATTCCTTATCTACTTATTTAAGTGCAACTAAAACTCAAAATAAGTGGTCTACATACTAACGGAGTATTTTTAAAACGGATAAGCAACTTAGTTTTTGAACCGTCACCCGTCCGGGAAACAATTTTTTTTTCATATTCTGGACTGAGAACAGGGTGGTACATAGCTAAATATATGTAAAATTGACTCAATAGAAGAATGACATAACTACAATAAACCGAAATTTTCTCTACTGTTACCTCACACCATTGTTATCTATTATCACTTTTTTCCAAGTAGTTGGTACTTACAACTCAAGTTGCAGTCACAAATTCGTGTACTACTGAACTGCATTATAAAGTTAATAACGAATCTATGAATGAACAACTACTTCAGACAGATTTATTGTCTAACAATTTTGTCTCTTGTTTCTGTCATTCAAATAATATCTCTCCACCTAATTACAACATGTTTTAACAATTTTGAAAAATTCTGTTAAAAATACTTTCAAGTCAAGGCACTTACTTCTATATATGAAGAATTAGCGCGAGTACGCAATATCCTTGGTCATCTTCCCGGATTCAACATTGCCAATGATGCTGCTTCTTCTCGATTGGAAACATAGAAACAAACAAATTAGCAAACAATATATGTTATAAACCACAACGACTATCTTGTTAATCTTGTGCAGCTCGTTAGTAATCTTTTAATATTTACTATGCTTTCTTGTATTGTGACCTTCTTACATCTTCACCACCAAACTGAAATGCAGCTTTGGGTAATGGTTCTTTCTGTCGTTGTATGTTTCCCACTCCTCTTTTGTCTCAAAGTCCCACCTACCTAATTTTTTTACCCCAAATTAAAAAAAAAAAATCGGTTGCATGTCGAGAATGAAAGTTCTGATCGCTTAAAAACTTATACTAAAAAGGAGAATGTTAACAATAACTTGCCCAAAGAACCAAGTTCTTTTCTCTTGTTGTTTTTCGTGTTTCAATAGGCTTGCGTCCTGTTGAGTTCCAAAGGAACAACCCCAAGGGGATATACAAACTAAAGAGCTTTTATCTTGAAAACAATTAATCAAAGTGTGTTATACTATGGAAAAATAACGTTTATGAACAACTGGAACAATCATTTCAATTCAAACGAAAAATCAACCCATTTTAAACCGTAACCCAACTAACCCATATTAGTTGCTTCATGTCTTTAGATTTCAGTATAGAGAATTTAAGAGGTAAAGAACATAAACATACCTGTGTCGACCCCATTTTCATGTATTTCTTTTATGTATATCACATATGCGTGAACTGATCAAAACTGAAAGACCCCAAAACTTTTAAAACCACAGCTTGCTTCATGTCTTTATAGGTTTAGAATCACCTGTACCAAAAGCACCAGATAAACAAAATAGTAAATTTTCTCTTAAACACCAAATGGAGAGAAAAAAAACTGCATACATAAAGTCCCGTTATCAAACTCCTTAAATTCCAGCCATGTTTTATCCGCTTTTTCATTATGGAAATTCTCCTCGTTTTCAGTAAGGCAATACACCATATATAGAATACATGATGAAAAAGAGCGTTAACTCATATGAGCATATGGTACCAATAATAAAGACAAACTAATGAATGTCGTAATTACAGATACCAACCGAAAGGCGTGATATAAATTACTTGATACATGTTTCAATTAATATCCATGGTAATTTCATACTCTTTTAAGATAAACTATAATATTGTTTTCATAAAGCGTCGTAATCAACTTTATTCAATAAATCACGTCAATAACACCACCGATACCATTTTTCTTAGACTTTAACATGTATCTATATAATCCTAAAAAAGAAACAAACACCACCTGCAACAAACCGATGCATGTCCTTATGGTTTGCACTCAGGTTAGGTGATTCAGTACATCATTCTTCGTTACAAAAAACCATCTCACCAACATTTAGAACACAGAGTTATGGCCTTATAAGGTTTTGAAAACTGAAATAAACCAAACTGACATTATTATATTAGCATCATTTGACTTTACCTTACGTGTCGGGTGCCTTCCGGTTTACTCTCAATAACATTAAGTGCTATATCATCTCGCCTAATGAAGCCATTAATGACATTGAGATACTTTTGATTACAGACCTTTTTTGGAGTTGTTAATAACTTGAAGTAATTTTTTCAGTAGCATAGTCATTCATGGCTTGAAATCTTTCCTCTGCCCTAAACCGACAAATAAATAGGAATTATGGAGCAATCACGGGATGTTTCGATCAACTTATTTAGCCATTTTAGGATGTATCTTACGCAGAAACAACAAAGTACGCGAACTTAAATTTTTTCAGTAGCATAGTCATTCATGGCTTGAAATCTTTCCTCTGCCCTAAACCGATAAATAAATAGGAATTATGGAGCAATCACGGGATGTTTCGATCAACTTATTTAGCCATTTTAGGATGTATCTTACGCAGAAACAACAAAGTACGCGAACTTAAATTTTTACTTGTTACAGAAGTCAGCCATTATTAAAAGTGAGTTATAAAGTGAAAATATATATACTAAAAGTAGTGAAAGCTTAACCTAAATTTTCAATCTCATAAACAGTTAGTTGCATGTGTAGTAGTTAAGTTACCTGAAACACTCAATCGACACATATAGAACCTACTTTAGTTGAGTTGTGTAGTGACAACATACCCATCTGGGTGAGGCACCTACTGCCCATCAAAAAGCTTACACAGACGCTCACGTCCAATAGCAAAAAACCACCCATTCACCTAAACACCACGTGCACTTGTCACTTTCAGCCAACAGATGTGTGTTTCTGACTTTAGCCATAAATCATAGAAAAAAAGCGTTACTGTCGGTCGCTGTCTCCCAAGTAAGTGTGCGTCGTCGGAGGTCCTACAACAAATAAAGAAAGTATAATAGTTAATGATGACAGTAGGTAAAGAGAAAAAGCATACCAATGCATCAGTAATTTAAGATTACGGTAACATAGCATCTAAAAGGGCATAATCAAATAACTCACCATCCCAAGTATTCCTCGTTGGCCTGTTCTATGAAGAGACACTAAAAATTAATAAGTAAGCACCCATTGAAAGAGTAAACGGGTCAAATTTGCCATTTTTCTGCTCTTTTTTTTTTCTAAACCCCGACTTTTCCTCATTCAAAGAGTCACTGCAAAGATTATAGGTGGTCATGTCAGGTAAGCCTCAAAAGACTTGGGACAGATTGGCCCGAAACAATATGGTCACAATAAATCGCTTCCTAATCATCCTATTGAAACTAAGCTCAGAAAAAGAGCCTTGAGAAATTACAATTTTGATACTGGAATTAAAGTTCAGTGTCTTTGATATGAGAATTAAAAGAGTTATTAGTGTGATTTGAACCTGGAGAGCATTGAGCTCAATGGAAGTTATTCCGATGCCTTTGTGAGTTAGTGCTTAGAAACCGAGTTGTTGTTCATGCTTAATCCAACAAATCATCGGGCTAAATGAAGTTGTTTCTTCCTATATATCACCATTAACACTTTTAACTCCTTCACGAAAAAATTCGAATGAATTTAATTGCAAACAACATAGTAGACTACCAATGTAAAGCTCAATAGAAAATTGTAATAGGATTCTAATTTACCTTGGGCCATAGAACGTGATCGTGCAGCTTGTGCGCACAAGTTGATGTAACTATTTTATGCAGCACTGTTATTTGTCTACCTATGTTTCAAATTCTGAGCAAAAGAAGTAGGCAGACAGATATATATTATTATATTCTGAGAGTCTAATTTACTCTGTTCATATCCGAAACTCTATGTGAAACTGAATGTACGTGTTTCAAATAGGAATGACTTCTAAAAGTATGATACCCATTGTACCTGCACGGGAATAGTGACTGGTCACAAAGTTCAACAAACGGTAGTAGTAGTCACTACAAAGAAAGTAAGTATGGTACATGAAGTGTGAGGAGCTCGCGTATGGTACCTTTTCTCTAGAAAAATGATGTTTTCGGCAGGGCAGGAAGCTGTTGTAAGTCGATGTTTTCTCCCTCAGGAGCTTGTATACAGAAACCATTTTCATAGCGTCAAGAGTAATCGTTGGTTGTCAGGCATTAAAATGGAAAGATAATTTAATAAAAATTTTAAAAATAAATTAACAAATATTATACTCTTACTTTGAACATGTATGTGGGCTGCATATAGGGTTCATGACTTGTAAACATTTAGATCCTGACTAAACATCAGGCAATAATTAAGTGAATGGAGTCGCGTTTTCCCATGTTATACCAAGAATAACAAAAGAAATATTAATGGTCTGTCAAAAAGTGAACTGATAGACAATTTAGCTGGTTAGATATTTGGTTCTTATAAATTTCCGTTTAGTTCTCTTTCAAAACAAAAAAAAAAAAAAAAAAACTATTCCACAAAGGCAAACTGCCGATTGCAACTTTTTTGGCTGTCTCAATATATGAATAAGAATGGAGACGTCTTTAATCAGATCGATCCCAATGGTGCGTTGATATTGAGAGTACCCAAACTAATAATTCAAAGCAGCATAAAACACCCCTAAGAAAGTATGCTGCAACATACAATGAATCTATATAGATCCTAGCATCCTGAACATAGTTTAAAATGCATGTCTCGGTGGCTTAGGTTTGAGCATTACTATTTCAAAAAACAATTACCTACTCTTCTCATCATGCTCGCCTCTGTCATCCTGAATTTCCACCTAACCATTAATTGCTTTTCAACCTTTCACAACTTCTACTTGACTGGCGGTCACCACCCTTATCAGATCGAAGTTTGGGTTTTCAACTTCCTTGATCTGATCAATTCAAACACCAACAGTATCCACATCAAGTCATCAACCTGATTTTCAGCTTCCTTCACCTTTTCATCACCAACAACCACGTAAATTGGTTTCTCTGGCCAACCTTCTTGCTTCGTCTCTTTCACTTTCTATTATCAGAAAATTATTATATGCAAGGCATGATAAAACTTCTTTTACAAAAGAGAAATCATGAGAAAAACGTAAATAATTACCTATTTGGCCAGACTTGTGATCTGCTGTAAATCACCAGTTACACCTGTAGTTACCTCAGTATCACCAAAGATCACTTATTCAGCAGCCCGTCTAGTTAGTTTCCACCCTGCAACCATCATGGGATTCATGGCATTTTACTTTGTTGACTTGTGGCTTGTGAGCGATGAAACCAAACAAATAGTCATACAATTTTCTTAAGCAAATTTCGACATGTTTAACCTATTGAACATTTGACTCACTCACCTTTTAGCTAATCTACTTATTTGAATCGCATTTACAATTACAAATAATATATGACCCAAATTGACCCAGTTATAAGTATCATATGCTTGTCATAATTCATACCAGACACAAGCCTGCCAGGAAGAAGTGGTCTCTAGTCAATTGCATAGCCTTCATCCTTGTGACAAGTACGCCATTTCGACCGCCTCCAATATCTAGCAGCCATTGTGAGAACAACCTGATGTCTGCAAGTGTGGTTGTGTCTAACGTCGTCTTTTGTAGACACATATTCTGGTCAAGAACAAAAACTTTAAAGCGTGACCACATATATGATTCAGAAACTAAGGATGCAATCACTGCTTTAAAAAGATTCATATGACTAAAAGTTCACTGTAAGAACAATAAATGCAACTACTTACTCCAGTCTATATGCCAAGCAGGCTCCAACCGCCGCACAAAGGACGTTATTCAAGAGCACTTGTTTCCAAAGGTGGCAAATTGGGTGAATCTGTAACTGGTCAAAACAGGTTGGCCTGGCCCATAGTACTTTTTATCCAATTTTTGAACTTTATGAATAATCAACACCTTAAATGTAACTGAAAAACCTATATATTAAAACAGTAGTAATAAAAAGACTTCCGAGGTCCAAGCTTCTCAGAATTTTAAGGGCTTGAAGGGATATTGTTTCCCGATAGCTTCTATCTCTTTTTGACATATTTCATTCAGCTTGCCAAACATTTCATTAAAGAGGTTGTCCACAATATCCATCACCTATACAAACCAATCCATTCATCAGATTTTTCTTAAGACATTTGAATACTATTATTATTATAATCAAGTTGTCTATATATATACCTCAGAATAATTCTCGTTTATTTCCATTTCAACATCAAGACCTGTGTATTCACACAAATTACTGGGCGTATCGGAATCTTCAGTTCTAAAAACAGGACCAACCATAAATACACGTTGAAAATCACCACAGATTGCCATTTGCTTGTGAAGTTGAGGCGATTGTGCTAAACATGCTGGATGTTTTTTGTACTCAAATTTGAAAACAGCTGCTCCACCTTCACTAACGCCTGCAATAATCTTTGGATTTTCGATTTCGCAAAAACCTTTACACAGCAACAACTGCCCAAATAACTGCATAAATCATATTAAATTTCCTTTAGTAAAATTAAGGTCAACATGAATAGTTCTTGATTATAGAGGAGTGAAAATTGGGTGAGAAACCATACATTTTTCACTTGTCCCTTAAAGCGAAAAACATCTTGCCTTGCTGGTGTTCGCATAGCCAAAACTATATTGTCCAAGAGTGTGTCCAGATTCACACGAACAACTTGTTTCCCTGGCTGCATGACAATTTGAAAGAACCATTATAATATCCAAAATGGGACAACTTTACAAAAGTCAGTTTAAATGAATGACACTATACCCCCAAATTCTCAAATTTAGCCTCACTTCTAAACGCATCCTCAACAGTAATAGGACGCCTAGTAGCAGACCTGCTTATGCAATGAATCTTCCTCTTCAACCTAAAAGGTAGAAATAATGTATTTTACAAAAAGAGATAAATGAGTGAATGCTTAATTTTTGACATATATACAATGGAAAATAGAAGATACCTTCATGTACTCCATATGGATGCTTTTATTCTACAAAATTATGAAAAATAGAAGATACCTTCATGTACTCCCCATCAAGAGCTATGGCAAGATGGCAATCTGCAATGGCATTAATAATGTTATTACTCGTTTCACTGCTACAATAGCTTCGAAACTGAGATTGCTCTAATCTCTCGAGACCAGGTTCCGATGATATCTAACCTCGTCTATGTATACATTTGAAACATAAGTAATAAAAAGTGGCTGCATATTCATATTCATTATATCCGAAATGTAACTAACACACCAGAGATAAGCATCATTCGATAAGACACACATTCCAAACATACAATAATAAAGTATTTACAGTACCTGGAGTGTAGAGCACTGACATTTGTTTTGTACAAAAGAAGGAGGGGCTGCTATTTGCGGTGTTGTAACTTTAAAAAAGCAGGAAAAAGGCATAACTTGTAGAAGATAGTTAGAAACAACAATAAAAGTAAATACAGGAAGAGGGCTGCTATTTTCTATTGTTTGGATGCTATTTGCCATTGTTTTGTACAAAAGAAGGATGAGCTGCTATTTTCCACAATTGATGAAGAGGGCTGAAAGCTGCTCTTCAGTTACCTAAATCACACAAAGCAAATAAAGTAAATACAGATCAAAACTTGTAGAAGATAGTTGGAAACAACAATAAAAGCAAAGATTCACGTAGCTTTATACATGGTGATAAATATAAGAAACATAAAACGTACTCTTAATGACATCTTCTTGTTGTTCTTGGAGTATTATTGTTGCCACAAACTACAAAACACAGATGGTTATTTATATGATCACAGTAAAATAAAAAAAAGCTCATGAGCAAACTTACCATGCTACTTCCAAAGAACACATGGTATTCTCAAACCTGCACACACAAAAAGAAGATCAGCGAGAGAGAATTGAGGGAAAAAAAAGGCTGAGCGAAAGATAAAATTAGGGTTTGTTGAAAATATATTATGAAGGAACGTGAGATTAGGGTTTTAAGTTGTAGAGATATATGCTATATAATTTACAGGTTTATGAATATAGGGAATGGAATGCAATAGTTATTAAAGCATGACATAATTGTTTTCAATTATCAAATCACATTAACTTACATGCTCCACTGGTTGACACGCTTGTGTGTGGATGCCAAGACCTAGGTTCGAATCCTCCAAGTGTCATTTTTTTAAAAAATAAATCCGAAATTTTAATAAATGGCAAAACGTTTGCTTATAATTAAAAAAAAATGCAAATAAAAAAATGTTTTCCGCAATTAACATTAATTGAAGTAATATTATTAATTAACATTAATTGAAATAATATTAGGTATTGCCTAGTCATCGATGAGTCATCGATGACTGGACAATGACCGTACAATGCTGACGTGTCCATCCAGTTTTATATATATATATATATATATATATATATATATATATATATACACACACACACACACACATATATATATATATATATATATATATATATATATATATATATATATATATATATATATATATATATATATATATACGAGTCATTCAGACCCGGGCGATACCCCGGGCTGTATATGATGGTATTATATATTTAAATTGTTATTGTTCAACACTAATTTTCGTCATTTTGATCATAGTTAGATTTTGTTGGTTAATAAGTTTCTAAGTTGTGTTTGTTTATTTTGTCATTTTTAATTGAGATTGATTGAAACACTCAAAATAGTATTTAATCTCTGATAGTCAACAATGCTCGTGCGATGCACATGGGTTGTATAGAAGTTTTCAAAGATTTAAAATACGTGCGATGCACATGGGCTGTATAGAAGTTTTCATAGCGTAATATTTGGCATTTATTTTCGTCATTTTATATTTAAGTTGTCATGGTGTCACACTTTTGCTAAGCTTTATACGTATTTAAAATGTTTTATTGAGTTGCACATGGGTTGTATATAAATTTCATATCGTAATCTTCAGAACTTATTTTCGTCATTATATATCTAAGTTGTGATGGTATCACATTTCTAAGCATGACACACATTTAAAATAATTTATTGACATTAAAAGAGTATATGCGAAAAGATCTTTTTTCAAAATGTTACATTGAAAAGAGTCTCTTCACATGTAATTTTTTAATATGTATAAGTTACATAAATTATTTTAAATATGAAGCGATGACATTAATGTTGGAGACCTTTTATATTCATCCCCGTGCGATGCACACAGGTTTGGACTGCCTCAGGACCCATGCGATGCACACAGGTTGGATCTAATTGTTTTTTTCGTAATGTTCGGGACTAATTTTCGGTTCATGTTTGAAACTCTCATTTTTTTTGTGAAAGGCGGACTTCGTTGTTCAAATAAATTACATTATTAAAAGCGAACTATAAAACAAATTTCCTTTTTAACAAAACTTTAAAAACATAAAACATTAAAGTAATTAGTATATTCAAGAGTATAAATTATAATTCGTATAGTAAAATATTGCATATTTGCATATTTAAGTTGTCACGTACTACTAATATGAATGCTAAGTATTCATTTATATTGACACCGGTGGCCGTGGCATTGTTCTTGTTGTTGTCTTTGTCGTTGTTGTTCATTAGCATTTTGCATGTTTTGTTCTTGATACGATTTTCGTGACTTCTCGATCTCTTTCTTTAATGTGAAGAGGTTTTTCGCAAAATGTTATATTTAAATGAGGCTTTTCATATGTAATCTTTTAATATGAGTAAGTTACATAATTATTTTTTAATTAATGCATTATTACAATATTTTTCCATAAAATATAATATCGAATTTGGAGCATTCATTAGTAACTCATTCTAACTATTAACAATATGACGACATGAATCACATGATCTCAAACTCAAATGAATAATGCTTACCTCGTGATAGGTGTAGGATAACATTTGAAATATAATTTTCTTCTCCTTTATATACTTTTTCGATTTAGAAGATTCTCATTGTTTTGATGATAGTGTGAAGATATTTTTATTATATACTACCATTTTCAATATGTAACATCGACATATTTTTACAGTAATCATATCGAATATCAAAGTCACGTAATATTCCAAGACGTTTAATTAAGAAAGTGACATTAACACAACGTAAGACAAAAAACTACATTAAGAGCAAAAATATTAAAATGAACCAACAAAGTGTAGTAATAATTATTGACTAAAAATTGAATGTTCATCACATTACTTTCAATAAACTTACTTGCTAACGAATCAATAGTATTTGCCCGTTTATCAGTATTACATGAAGTAAAATATTGCATATTTAATTTGTAATGTACTATTAATATGAATGCTAAGTATTCATCCCACCGGTGGTCGTGGCATTGTTCTGGTTGTTGTTGTCTTTGTCGTTGTTTTTCATTGGCCTATTGCGTGTTTTGTTTCTTTCTTTAATGCTTCTTGATGCACTACAAAAAACAATTAGATATAGTTGATCATTAGTAACTTAAATACAGTTAATCAATATATTGCATTTTCGATCAAAGTGAAAATGTTCGTGCATGTTCCACTTACTTGATAAGACAACGATGTGTAGGATCTCTTAAACCATTAGAGAAGATGATGTTACCACCAAATCTCTTAAGCATCATTTTATGTCCTACATTGTTACACACACAAACCACACGTGAAATTTACATAAAATAATATAAATCGATATGCTAAATAAGTAAGACGATATGATGCTTACTTTACCACCATAATAAGTTGTAGCCCAATGTGCACGCGATGTGGAGAAAGTTGTGTGTGATTTTTGACACATTATATAGTTGATGAATTATTTGTAACTCATGGACGGGAAGGTAAAAAGACTAATCACTAATTGGTGTATTTAATTTATGCATTCATGGCATTTTTGGTTTGTATTCTTTGAGGTTTAGAGATGGCTTGAAACATGTTGTACCGTACAAACTTTTGTGCACGATTCCTCATGTAAAACATATTGTACCGTACAAACTTTTGTGCACAATGCCTCTTCCACATTAAATTAAGCACTCCAATCTTTAGATAGTATAGAAGATATACTTTTCATGTTGCTTAAACTACCTTGTACCGTACTACAATTTGTGCACAAATTCTCTTGCACATTAAATTAAGCCACCCAATATTGTGTAATTGATATACTTTTGATGTTGCTTAAACTATCTTGTACCATACAAATTTTTTCAATTACTCGAATCACTAATCTTATGTACTTACCCTCATGCATGACTATTAAATCAATGTATTAACACATGAAGCCTTCACATTTCACTTTCAATTCATGAAACATTTATTGTGAGCACTTTGCATTTATAAGACAACTTAAGTTTTTAGTATATAAGATATATATGTATATATATATATATATATATATATATATATATATATATATATATATATATATATATATATATATATATATATATATATATATATATATATATATATATATATATATATATATATATATATATACACACACACACACACACACACACACACACACACACACACATATATATATATATATATATATATATATATATATATATATATATATATATATATATATATATATATATATATATATATATATATATATATATATGCATAACAAGCAACTAGAACTTGAAATAACCATTTCTACTAAATGTTAACATGGTTACACTCAAAATGCATTCAATGATGCATATAGAAGAAAAATTAAACATCTAATAAACTAATGTCTCAAGGGCTTACAAGCATACATAATTAAATAAACAAATAAGCAACCAAAGCTTCCAATATTAATGTTTTCCTAGAGCTTGCCATCAAAATGGTTCAAACAATTTTATTTTCTGAGCCAAAGATGATGGTTCAGTTAGGGATGCAACAAAGACAAGTATCACCATGGGCTTCAAGTAAGCTCCATGGGATGGGATTGAAGTTTGGTGGATTGATTGGTGATGAGGAGAAGTGTGCATCAAGAGGTGTTATGGGTGACAATGAAAGGGTGATGTTTAGGGATGCATTTTCAATGGTGGGTGGTGGTGGTGACACTCTTGGTGGAGGTGAAAAGTGGGTGTTGATATAGTCATTGATTGATGAAGATGATGGTATGGAGGAGTTAGAGGTTCCATTTGTTGATGGTGTTTTGGAAGGTGCATTAGGAGCAATAGGAGATGAGCATTGAGGTGGTGGTGATGGAGTGGTGTTGGATTGTGATTAGGGATAGAGGTTTGGACATGGAGCATGGGATTCATGTTAGGATGAGAGTGATGGTAGTTGTTTTGACTTGAATGAGGATGATTGGATGAAGATGGATGCCATGAGGGATCATTTGGATGAGCATCAGGTTGGTTAGGGAACACATCGTTCATGGAGTTTTGACAATTGTCAAGCTTTCTTCTCCATACGGGTTTCACCCAGATCCTTGCTCCTCTTGAAAATTTGGATCTTGAGTGGTTGGGAGATGACATGATGGGTTGAGTAAGGATTTGTGATGAAGAGGGGTATTTATAGTGTGATGATTATGTGTTTATGGAAGGATAATGTGTGTTGGATTGGCTAGACAAAATGTGTTTGTGTATTTAGGGAAGTCGAGAATCAAAATAGGGTGAAATGGGCTACAAAGCAGAAAGCAAATAGTGAACCTCGTCCTTCAGGTGGCCGGTCCCCTTAATTTTAAGGGGGCCGCCCTTGAACTTTAAGGGGGCCACCCAGGCTCTGGTTCATAGATTGCCAGAAAAGATGTTTTTGACAGAATTTTCCAGAAAGAGGTTTGTTTTGAGGTTTGGTTTTGGGCAAGTCCAACTCTTTAGGCAACTATGCATGTATTATCTTAATGAAATATGCATGAAAAGTATATATGTAAGCAAATAATCAAGTAGGTACTAATTAACCTTAATAAACTAGTGTTAAGACTACTACTAATAAGGTTATAACTATACATATACTATCCTAAAGGAAAATGCATGAAAAGAAAAGCAAACAAGCAAGTGAGAATTATCAATAAACTAGGATAAAGGCTTATACTAATTAGCACATAATTTCTTATAAGTGAATGATGAGCTTGTTGATTGAATCCTAGTGTGTGCCTATATGAAACAAATGTGGAGTTAAGATCGTTTTGACTCCTATAAAACAAATTTTCCTGAGAAACGATCCTTTATCTCCTTGAATTAGCTTTGCTCACTTCTAAGGGTCATATATATGTATATATTGGATTATATAAATATAGATAACGAAAGTGAGACTATTATGCATGATTTGAGAAAAATGTTTTAATGATTATTCAACAATGAGTTTTCCTAAACGTGAGAATGATTTAAAAAAAATATGAATTGGGGTTTCTTTTGAGAATATATTTATGCAAAACAAAATATCTCAGTTCCCGATTTTGTGCAAAACAGAATCCTAGACTCAGACTTGTGGAAAAAGAGAAAACTGCAATTTTTGTTGCTCAGGTGGCTGGCCCCCTTAAAGTGAGGCCGGTCCCCTTAATGTTAAGGGGGCCGCCCTTATAGATTTAAGGGGTTTGCCCACCTGACAGAAAAACTTTCCAGAAATTTGATATTTCAGAAAGTATTAAGCATTCTAAAAGATTCAATTAATTTGCTCTATCATTCCTAATTAGTATAAGCCTTTATCCTAGGAAGTAGTTTAGTAAGTATATCGGCAATGTTATCTTCCAAAGCTACCTTTTCAATTGTTATACTTCCTTTTTGAACATTATCACAAAGGAAGTGGTGATTTATTTCTATATGTTTAGTGCGAGAATGTTTTACGGGATTCTTACTTAAATCTATGGCTCCTTTATTATCGCACATTATAGGAACATTTTCTAACCTAATGCCTTAGTCTACGAGAGGTTGTTTCATCCATAGGGCTTGTTGACATGCCTTTCCGGCGCTTACGTATTCGGCTTCGGTGGTAGAAATAGCAAGAGCGGTTTGCTTCTTCGAAAACCAAGATGTTAGACAATATCCCATAAACGTGCAAATGCCGCTAGTGCTTTTTCGATCCACGTAGTCTCCTGCATGATCCGAATCCGCATAGACAATAGTTTCTATTCCGGATCCCTTAGGATAGCATAATCCTAAGTGTATAGTGCCCTTAATGTATCGGAAGATACGCTTAACCTCTTTTAGGTGAGAGGTTTTGGGATTGATCGTGTCAAAACCAATTATATATTTATAAGTCCAAGGAATTACTCAACGAATAAGTAAGACCAGGGTCCTGTCCGTGTGAAGGTGAATGGAATCGTGATATTCGATTCGTGAAACCGTGTCGTGAAAAAGTGAAAAGTGAAAGTTTATGACTTTTAAAACTAATTATATGAGAATCTAAACAAAATTAAGTAATTAAGCACAATTTACAAGCACGTAAAACACAAACGTAAAAAAAACGTAAACGTAAACTAATTAAAACGTCTATGTAACAAAATAAAAAGTGAATTTTAAGCTAGACTAAACCTACGGGCTCAAATGAAAATTTTAAAACTTTAAAATGATAAAAGAAAATTTTAAGAAAAAGAAATTTTTTTTTTTGACTTTTTATTTAATATGAATTAAAAACTATTTTTGTATTTTTATTTAATAAAAGAAAATCAAACTAATTATAAAATGAAAAATTTATTCTACAAATTTATTTTCTAAAAATCTTGATAAACTGAAAATGAAATTATAAAAATAAAATCAGAAAATATTTTTGTCTTTTTGTGATTTAATTTGTATTTAAAAATGATTTAATATTCTAAAATTTATTTAAAAATGAAAAGAAATAGTAAATGAATGAGAAAAATTCTGAAATTTTTATGAGAATTCTAAAACAATATTTGAAATCTATGAAAAATAAGAAAAATGGAAAAATAAGCAGAAAAGTGCTTTTTGGCTTAAAAACTGCTTATTGCAAGTGCTTATTAATAAGCACTTGCAACTAAACTCAGTGAGACTTAAACCTCAAGTATATTTAACTCAAATAAACTCAAAAATATTCAGATCAGAACAAGAGAAACGCAGAATCACAGCTAAAGAATGAAAAACAGTCTCAATACGCTAAATGAGTAAGCAACACTTAAACAGAATAAGCTAGATGATCAGAATCAATGAATTACACTACACGAAGCTCAACTAAACTCATATTGCACTACTTAACTCAGATTACAAACTAAAATGCACCAATTCAATCTTATGTAAATTTCAGTAACAATGACCTATACACCTAAATTGCAGATCAAATAAGCTGGAAAATGAAAACTAATGGGGGCAAAAGTGAGTTCACTAAGCTGAGAATACAAAAACATAAAAAGCCCTATCACAATTGATCTATTACTACCCTAATTGCACCAAAGAACAACAACCTGATGAGAAAACTAAACTGCAACAGTTGACTGAGTTGACTATTTATCAGCACAAGAACTTTGACCAAAATGGATTTTAAGTGCTCAAATCTATCAATGTATGTTAAATGACAGTTCCTAATTACTTGTTATATTTCAGCAAACCTATTTAGCATCAAATGAACCAATGACAGATTCATATTATCAATTTTACCAACAACATTTAAGATCACAAGCTATTTTGACTTTCTATGAATAACCTACCAATGTTAAGCCATTATTGATCTAACTTAACCTATAGGATACTACTGGTGCAGAAATGATGACAAAGTAACAACTAGACATCAAGTGAATAGCAGATCCAAACACCCTCTTAAATCACAGTTTGCACTACATCTAGCAGATTTTAGCTACAACCTACTACAATAATGATCAAACCATGTCACATAACTGTCATGGAGACCAGATGAGCATCAAATAACATCAATGACCAACTACTGCACTCTATCACAGATCTATCAAAGTTAAAGCATAATAGAAGCAGGTTCAATACACTAATGACAGAATTGAAATCAACAACCTCAGATATCACAACTACTACCAGATTATGATCAAATAAAGCTATCAAACAGTAAACTACTACAGTTTCATAAATCTAAACTATTCAAATCATAGGATGCATACAAGAGTGAAAATATGAACTGAAAACTTACACATCCAAATCCCTAACTGAAATAGGGACATATTTAACCAAAGCCTATCTTTGATAGGCTAAATCAACTCCAAAACAACCATAAACCTCTACTGAATATCCATATCCTTTCATTACCCTGCTCCTTTGACTTTCGTTGACCAGAGCTCATCCATTAGTAATTTGCTTCAACTTTACCAGGAACTTATGAAGATTTTTGTGAGCTTCTCTACACTAAATGTTCTGGTTTACAAGCTAGTTAAGTACATGAAAACATTTTTTTATTTTTATATTTTCTTTTTTTTATAATTTTTTAACCTTTTATAAAAGAATGAATGAAAGTGAGTTGTGAATGTTTAAAAACTTATAAAAGCTTCTGAAAAACTTAGATGAAACAGTAAATTTGAGCTTATGAAGTAGCTGATTACACTAATCTGACATCAATATAAAAGGAAATTGACAAGTATTTAAAGAAAACAAGCTACACTTTTATTAATAAAGCTGAATGATTATAGAAACTAGTACATCCTAAAGAAATTTTAGCAGCATTTCATTAAGCTAATTTCTACTCTCCAAAATGAAGAAACTAGCTCTATTTATAGGAAATAAGAGAAGTGAGGGGGTCTTATGCCATGCTGGCGATCCGTGTGAGCATTGTGTTTCTTCTGAGCTTCTCATAACCCTTAGATCATATATGTGCTTCTTTGATCAATTTGTGGCCCTTAGATCATGCTTGATGATATGTTGAGTCCAATAATAAGCTGCCATGTGTCTCAATTCGTGCACCAATTCTGACTTGAGCTGACACCTTCCAGAAGTAGGATCCAAGGCAGAAGAATTACGTGTCACGTCCAATCATTTGCTGCCAAGTGTCCACGTGACCTATCTTAGCTGAAAATTCCACCTGACACCTTATTAGCATGTGGGAATCCTTCTAGAAGTAACAACGGTGGGTTAATTATTGGTTAATTTGAATGAGGTGGGTTAATTTGGGCAGAGTAAATTATAGGGTTTATATGATTTGGGGGTGTTTCTGGGTGAGGGTAAGAAAAGGACGCGGGAAGAGTTTTTGGTATTTTTTATTTATTTTGACTGTGTGGACCAAAGGTGGTATGGGCTTGGGTTGTTTTACTAAGGGAATTGGGCTTGTGATTTATTTGGAATTGGGTTTATAGATGAAAAACTTGTACTAGCCCTTTAGTTATTATTATTAGTCTTAGGATTTAAGAATTATAACAACGACCAATAGTGTAGTTTTTGAAACTCTAGGGACTGATCCTGCCAAAATAATCCAAGGGCTAAACTTGACACATTATGATTCTCCAAGGTTGACTTTGACAGATTAAGCTCAAATATACTCCAAACTCTTCCCCAGCTCGGCTCTTGAACCTTCTTCCAATTCTCGTGCTCGTGTTGTCGTATTTGCTCGTTTTTGTCCATTATTCACATATCCGTACCTGCACATGTAAAAACACAAAAACAACACATATTTGGCATTTTATGTCGGGTTTTTGGTCTTTTTAGTCCGTTAACTAAGGTAAAAGGTGTGTGTAAATACACACATACCAAAATCCGCCAGACTAAGATATTGTCGTGTCCTCACGGAATGTGATCAAATCACGCTTTTGAGATAAATAATTTCAAATCCTCTTTCTACTAACTTTGAAAAGTAGCAAGAACGTTCAAAAGAGATTTCAAAATCATTTATTCCTTAAAACGCCCCGTTTACCCATTTCATTCCTTATACTAACTTTACACTACTATTTTTGTATTTTTTCAACTTTATTCATGTGACGGTATGATGACTTTCATTATTTTGCAATAATGTTTAGGTTCATCGAGTAGAAACACAATTCAAAGAATAGTGACCATACGGATAAAATTCGTCATCCTTGATTTTTCACAAGTCCCCAAACTAAGCTTATAAACGAGATCACAGCCTACTTAGAAATAAGATGCCAACACTACTCATAAAAGTTACTTGTGAAATAACCTCTTGCTCCCATATCTTAGTGTATCTAGAATTTTTTAAATTAAGTTGAGAAATGAATTGCTTCATATTTTCTCGTTCCAATAGATTTTAATCCGATAAAGATACCAAGAATTAAGACGCTAAGTAGTTATTCATCTTCTCTCAAGAAAATTTGCCCGAAAAATGAGGTCCACATCAAGGATTTTTGATACATACATACTCTTATTCAAATACAACAAGGACTTTGGAATCATACATCATAATAGACTTAAGTTGGGGAGTACTACATGTGCACCTCATGTGCCCGATCTAGGATCATTCACATGCACCTCACGCGCCACCAACTTGTCTAACACATAAGCTCATATCCATACATCTCAACATAACACTTTATTCTTTCTTTTTCATTTTTTTTTTCTTTTCATACTTTTCTTTTCTTCATTTTTTTCACTCTTTGATTTTTTTTTCATTTTTCAAGGAACTTTAATGGGTAGCTCCGAAACCTCATACATACAACACAATACAACACTTTTGACTTGTATCCTTGATGTGTACCCAATTTTTAAAGCGAAGATTCTTTTAAGAACATAAAGAACTAAATTTCGTCAAAACCGAAATATCTTTAATTATTTATACACAAGATATGGGGTGAAACAATCTGATGGGAGCAAAAAGCCACAAATACCTTTTATGAGCTCTAATGAGAACCTACTACTCCACGTATGGCATCTAACTTCTAAATAAACTCTATCATCTCTCGCTCTTCGCATTTTTAACAAATCTCAAATAGTGAGACCCGCGAATACTTAGCCGATAATCAGCCACGCATATTTAAAGTCAAATACGGAAACTTGCAAACTCTAATAAAAAAATTCGCATTTTCCAGCTCCTTATGTAAAAGACTAGCGAAAGCTATTAAACTGCATATGTATAAACTAATGTACGGGAACTTGCAGATTCTTAAGAAAGAATTCGCATTTTATAGCTCCTTGTGTACAAAACTAGCACAAGCTTATATGATTATCATTGGTTAAGGGAACAAGCTAAGGCTCAACATGCCCGATCAAGTAAAAATTTTATTCCTACTCTCGCCAACTGGAAAGTCAACAAGGTGTCAAAATACTTATTATATTTTTGCACATCTTTTTTCAACTTTTTCACATTTTTTGTATTTTTTTCACATCATTTTCATCTTTTTCTTTGAAAATTTTCAAAATTTTTCAAATTTTTAGGAAAAAAAACATGGTTGCATGAGTAAATGATAAAGGTGAAAGTGCAAGGTCAAATTAAATCAAAGATTTACCCCCAGACTAAAGATAAACATTGTCCTCAATGTTTCAAAGGTAAGGTAATCCTAACAAAAATCTAGGGCCGTTTATTAAGTATGCCAAAGATAACGTTAGTCGATAAGATTTGGATATATGGATTTCCGTAAGCAACGAAGAATGATACTTGAGTGGAGAAGATAAAACGACGAGCACGAGAGTCATCATAATTCGGGACAATCCTGGACATTCACAAACAACCACGAAAAACACAGGAATGGAAGAGGTCAACCCTCCTCACGTTATTTATTAGAAAATAGAAAAGAAGATAGAAATGATAAGCATGGGTTGCCTCCCACGAAGCGCTTTGTTTGTTTTCACCGAGTCACGTAGCTTGACTAGATCCCCGAATTCAATCGTCTTTGGGGAAAGTTTGGAGATCCGGGAATACCATGGGTGGTATATCCCCTCCGAAGTAATGCTTGATTCTATGACCGTTCACCTTAAAGTTGGGACCATCGAGTTGAGATAACTCAACGGTACCATAAGGGAACACATGGGTAATAGTGAACGGTCCAGACCAACGGGTTTTGAGCTTGCCCGAGAAAATCTTCAATCGAGAATTAAAAAGAAGGACTCGGTCACCTACATTGAAATCACGATTCTTAATTTTATCATCATGAATCCTCTTTGTTTTCTCTTTGTAGATTAAAGAATTCTCATAAGCTTGATCACGCAATTCAACCAATTCATTCAATTGTATTTTACGATGATCACCCGCGGTCTTAAGGTCAAAATTAGCATGTTTCAAAGCCCAATAGGCTTTATGGTCTAACTCGGTGGGTAAATGACAAGCTTTTTCGTAAACCAACTTATATGGAGTATACCCGATGGGTGTTTTGTAAGCCGTACGGAAAGCCCATAATGCATCATCTAGCTTGTCGGCCCAAGAGGCACGATTACCATCTACGGTTCTTTCTAATATCCTTTTAAGTCCACGATTAGACACCTCAACTTGACCGCTCGTTTGCGGATGATACGCGGTACTAAGATGATGAGTAACTCCATATTTAGACATGACTTTATGATGAGGCGAAAAGTGTACCGCTTTTTGGGGGTCATTTAAGCCCTAAATCATATTTATTTGATCAAATATCGCCCTAAATCGTTCCTTTTGTCATTTTAGGTACTTTGGAGAGAAATTCTGGAAAAGGAAGCATTTTGGACGATTTTGGAGCATAAAAGTGAAGAATTCGACAAAGTGTCAAACTCTGCTGGAATAGTACTCCAGACGGCGTCAAAACCATGCTTGACGGCGTCAAGCTTTGACGGGCCAGAACACAATTTTGGAGATTAAATGGGGACGGTGTCAAGAAGGCTATCAAGAAACCCTAACCACGGCGAGGTGACGGCGTCAAGATCACAACGTGACGCCGTCAGATCTGTTTTTCTATATATATTCGCATAATTTTTAGTCATTCGTGTGGAACTTTTTAGAGAGAAACCCTAGACGATTTTTGGAGCTTTTTTAAGGGTTTTATACCCTTGGATCTCTCATGTTACATTGAAGATAAGTAATCAATTAATCATTTAATATGTCTATGTGTTGTTTGATTCTATCTTGTTCTTGTCTTTTGTTTAACATGCTAGGCTAAGTTTTCTTTGTGTTTGCTTAGATCTAATGAAACCTAACTATTAATTATTTATTGAATGGTGTGTTATTAATTGTATTGGATGGGTGATTATCGATGTTAGGCTTAAGAAAACTGGCAGACTTCAAGTTGGTAACATGCTTGAACGTCTTAAGAAACATGAACCAAGGTGTACTAAGGTTATTTTGATTGTATTTAATGCATGAGTGAATTCTAGTGATCCCATGTTAGGAGCTTCCTAGCCGGCTCGACATAGGAGTGAAGTAGGATCTCATAGAGTTAGGGGAAGTCGGTACACACCCCTACGAATGGTATTAAGGAATACAATCCGTCATCCACGCAATTAATACACACTAATCAATCGGTAAAAGATAGTTAGGGAGTAAGGAAATCTAAGAAAACACACTTCTCTCCGTTATAGTTTTCACAACCATTTAGTTTTTCATTATTTATTTTATTTGCATTAGTAGTTATTTGGGTTTGTTGACTAGCAACTAATTCCGCCCACTCTTCCAAAACCCGAGATTTTTACTTGCTTTCCAAAAAAAATACAAAAGGAATCTTCCCTCACCCCTAGACCTATTAAAGTAGTTTTTCAATCCTAACGACACTATTCCCGCAGAGAACGATCAATCCCTGGGTACTTGCCACTACACTATACTACATCGGTTAGGTATACTGCCTGGTGGGGATTGCAAGCTTCTCAAGATCCCTTGAGAGGTAAAACCCTAGTGCGTAGTCGCAATCCCGCGCATCAAAGTTTTTGGCGTCGCTGCCGGGGAATAGTTATTGTTTAGGTTGAATTTTTATTTTATTAGGTCTACTCACTAGATTCCTTTCTAGTGAGATTTTTTATTTTATTTTTCTAGGATTTCTTTAGTCTATCTTTTTCTTTGTGTGTTTGTTCGTAATTTCCATTGACTCTTCCGTTCACCATTATGGAGAACGTGAATCTACCATACTACCAACCACGTAATTCACCCACTCCATATGACATCTTGATGTTTAAACAACATAAAGATGAACCTCTCTATGATGCATGGACTCGTTTTAAATGTTTACTCCAAAAAGTCCTTCATCATAACTTCGATTTATGGTCCCTAACTCAAATCTTTTACGATCATATCGACCGACATGCCCAAAGGGACATTTACTATTTTGCCGGCAGGGATCTTAGGAAATTAAGTGCTGAAGAAGCATGGGAAGCTATTGAGAATTGTGCCCAATATTATTATATAGTAGACAACCCAACAAACATTAATACAAGTCAATTGACCACAATTTTCAAGGATCATGAAAGAAGTTTGTTTGGGGATGAGGGCAGAGTTAAGCCACCTAGCTGCATTACATGGTTAGGCACTACCATAATACAGGGTGAACACTTAGGTGATCTTGATGTAATGGAGGATCTAGCCGAGCATGATCACATTGATCAAAAAGACCTAGGTTTTATGATCGATGACGATGAATCTCAAGAAACAGATGATGAATCTTTTGGGCAATTTGAATATAGCAGTCATGATCCTTATGATTCGGATATAGAAGTTGAGATGCCTAGAGAAGCACTTGAGATACTTGGGAAAATGTTAGGGTTAGGTTCTACTAAAGCACATGATGAGAATATAGGTGATCTTGACACAAGGAGTGACGAGGTAAATAACCCAAGCCCACCAAGTACCCCACAAGTCCTACCATCATTGGAGGCACACACACCACCCGTGACCTACCCGGAAGAAGTAGAAGAGACTATAGAAACCCCAATAGAGGTTGAACCCTTGGACCAAACACAACTAGAAGAAATAGGTTTGAATACTTGTAGTAATGACCTTTCTTTTAGTTCTATGGAAGTTCATAGTTTTGATGAATCGGAGCCTCAACCAAAGCCGTTACCTAATCTTCCATCCTTGGATGAGAATTTAGGAATTGAAATAGGTCCCGATCCACCCATCAAACCATATAGTCCGGGTAGTTTTACGTTGAAGGTAGTAGACTTTCAGCTTTGTAGAGAGGAAGTTAACATAGGAGTGAGCCAAGACCTTACATGCTTACATAACCAACTTGTGATAGATCACAAGAAACATTATGGGTTTAAGCCAGGTTTATTAGGTCAAGATGGATTCCCAACTAGGAGCCTTTCGAAGTTGATTGAAGATGATCCCTTTTTAGGAGAAAATTTCAATTCACCCATTGACCCAATTGAACTAGGTAAGGTCATGATGAAAGGAGTGCAACCCTTTGAGCATACAATTCATCCCCCACCCCTTTCTCACGTGGCATATTTCCACCCTAAGGGTGTATATCGCTACTTTCACCAGCACTTAATCCTAAGTGTAGGGAAAACCTCCCCTATTTCCGTTAAATAAGGGTAGAGTGAGGCTCGTGACTCGAACAAAAACAAGCGCTTCTTGGGAGGCAACCCAAGCTTTATTTGTTTTGTGTGTTTGTTTATTTGATTTTATTTGTTTCCGTATGTATGTTTTATTTTTATTGTTATTGATTCATGTTTCAAATTAAAATTGTAAAAATGCTTTATTTTGTTTTTAACTTCGTCTTAACAACATATAAAGGTATTTTGCGAAAGATAAGTGTAAGGGAAATCTAAATCGGTTTACAAGAACAAATGAACATGAATCATAACAATATTAAATTGACATACATATTAATACTTGTTTGAGTCAAATGCTTGTATCGAGTCATAATGATATTTTGCAGGATTTCCAGGAAGTAAGAATTGAGTTTTTCCAGAAATTTTCCGGAAACTTAACATGAGAAATCTGTCAGATCAATTCTGACGGCGTCAAGCTCCAGGCTGACGCCGTCAAGTTCAGTTTTCTGAAATTTTTTGAAAGTTTTGTTTTTCTTCCGGAATAGTAAAGTGCTTTATAAAATCTCTAACTTATAAACTCCAGGAATCTGCAAAATATTCATTCCACAAGCATTATATCCTTATACTGATTTATCCCGCCGATGTTATGCAGGTTTTCGTGTTTGTTTTCTCAGGTTTAACAGGTTATTTTGGACAAGAAGATGATTTATATTTCGGAAGGGAAGCTTTGAGTGTTCATTTTCTTGGAAGAAGATCTAACCATGTTACCCCTTTATCTACCGAGCGAATCAGGGGAGTATTTGATTTCATTCTTTTACCTTATTTACTTTTACATCTTGTTATTTGAACATTGGGGACAATGTTCATCTTAAGTGTAAGGGGGGTAAATTATGATACCTTAGAGAATGCAATTACGCTTGATTTTTGTTTGTTTAATGGTAGATGTGTAATAAGACTGAGAGAATACCTGTTAGGGCAATTTTAGTGCCAAATTTAAAATTTTTTACAACAGTTAGGAGTGAAACTTTGGTCTTAATGAGCGTCTCATGAATAGGAGTTATATGACTAGCACAAAATCGTACCACTAAAAAAATTTCCAACCCAAATATGTGAGGTTCGCCCCTAGAACTGGAAGGAAAAGCATTCATCTTTAATGCTATGATGTGTGTACCGGTAGCACTTAGATTCTAGAACTTGCGTTAGGACCATCCCGAATCGACAAGTGAGACTACATTCGTGTAGTTAGATTTACTACATGATAAGAGGCATTAGGATTAACCCATTGTTTTACACCTGTGTTTTTGTTATAATTACATTGACTTCATTGGTCAAGTAATTCTCCCACACCCTTAGCGTTGTACTTATTTTTAGTACACGATATCCCTAGTACACCCCTCCGAGCCTATCTTTTCGTTTCTAACTTTAAGCATTATACTTAAAGGAAGAATTTGTTACACCCCACTTAAATGTACACCCAAATCGCCTTAGCCAACCTTGTATGCACTCACCTTTAGTGCATTATGTGTGACAAATTTGTTTTAAACCTTAGTTAATCTATCTTAATTGATTTACATTGGTTGCGTAATCGAGTCATATCCTTGTACATATGTGTTTGGGGACGATTTGGGACTCATGGCGTAAAGTACTATTGTAATGGAGTAATGGGGAAGAACAACATTATTACCCCCATATGTGCTAAATATTTTAAAAGTACTCCAAGTGTTTCGATTATCTTAATTCGAGTCATTAGAATATATAATTGTAGAGTATGTAAAAGTTCAAGTGTAAGGGGAGAACCGAGACCCCTATGATGTATTATTTTGGATGGTAGGGCAAGAATGTATGCAAAAAGAAAAAAAATCGAAAAATCAAGAAAAATACAAAAAAAATGAGAAAAAGAAAAGTAGAAAAAACATACGGACTACCATCCCGTTTCCTTTTATGTTTATTTTATGTTTTATTAGTTTTTGATTAGCGTTAGTCGAGTCTAGTCTTGGCTTAGCAACGCAATATTGTACATGTAATTAATCAAGATCTTTAACTCGCCACCAGTAAAATATCCCTTTTCCAACAAAACCGTGTTTATCATATCCCTACACCTCATTACAACCCTTTTGTAAAGTCCTCTTTGATAGTTTATCTTAGGAGCTTATGCCTAGTGGAGAAGGTTTTCGATCCTTTCCCAAGCCTATGGTAATATTTGCTATGACAGGTAGTGAGAGATATTTTTCGTTTTCATTTATGAGATATAATTCTATGACACCTGAGAGATGTGAGTATCTAAACACTACTTGTGAGGTGCTAGTATGTAATCTCCGTGCTTATTGTGATTAAAGTGGAACGATTATTTGTTGTAATTACTTTTATATTAGTGTTAAATGACACCTAACTTGTATTTTGATTAGAATAAAAGCGCATTTGCTTGAGGACAAGCAAATCTCAAGTGTAAGGGTATTTGATGAGGCGAAAAGTGTACTGCTTTTCAGGGATCATTTAAGCCCTAAATCGTATTTATTTGATCAAATATCACCCTAAATCATTCCTTTTGTCATTTTAGGTACTTTGGAGAGAAATTCTAGAAAAGGAAGCATTTTGGACGATTTTGGAGCATAAAAGTGAAGAATTCGACAAAGTGTTAAACTCTGCTGGAACAGTACTCCAGACGGCGTCAAGACCATGCTTGACGGCATCAAGCCTTGATGGGGCAGAACACAATTTTGGAGATTAAAGGGGGACGGCGTCAAGAAGGCTATCAAGAAACCCTAACCACGGCGAGGTGACGCCGTCAGATCTGTTTTTCTATATATATTCGCATAATTTTTAGTCATTCGTGTGAAACTTTTTAGTGAGAAACCCTAGACGATTTTTGCAGCTTTTTTAAGGGTTTTATACCCTTGGATCTCTCATGTTGCATTGAAGATAAGTAATCAATTAATCATTCAATATGTCTATGTGTTGTTTGATTCTATCTTGTTCTAGTCTTTTGTTTAACATGCTAGGCTAAGTTTTCTTTGTGTTTGCTTAGATCTAATGAAACCTAACTATTAATTATTGATTGAATGGTGTGTTATTAATTGTATTGGATGGGTGATTATCGATGTTAGGCTTAAGAAAACTGGCAGACTTCCGGTTGGTAACATGCTTGAACGTCTTAAGAAACATAAACCAAGGTGTACTAAGGTTATTTTGATTGTATTTAATGCATGAGTGAATTCTAGTGATCCCATGTTAGGAGCTTCCTAGCCGGCTCGACATAGGAGTGAAGTAGGATCTCATAGAGTTAGGGGAAGTCCGTACACACCCCTACGAATGGTATTAATGAATACAATCCGTCATCCACGCAATTAATACACACTAATCAATTGGTAAAAGATAGTTAGGGAGTAAGGAAATCTAAGTAAACACACTTCTCTCCATTATAGTTTTCACAACCATTTACTTTCTTGTTATTTTATTTTATTTGTGATAGTAGTAATTTGGGTTAGTTGACTAGCAACTAATTCCGCCCACTCTTCCAAAACCCGAGATTTTTACTTGCTTTCCTAAAAACATAAAAATACAAAAAGAATCTTCCCTAACCCTTAGACCTATTAGAGTAGTTTTTCAATCCTAACGACACTATTCCCTGAGAGAACGATCAATCCCCCGGCACTTGCCACTACACTATACTACATCGGTCAGGTACACTGCCTGGTGGGGATTGCAAGCTTCTCAAGATCCCTTGAGAGGTAAAACCCTAGTACGTGGTCGCAATCCCGCGCATCACTTTAGCAAATTGATCATTACAAAAATGAGTACCACGATCACTTATGATAGCACCAGGTGTACCAAATCGGGAAAACAAACTTTTCAAAAACTTAACAACTACTCGGGCGTCATTTGTGGGAAGCGCTTTCGCTTCAACCCATTTAGACAAGTAATCGACCGCCACAAGTATGTACTTATTCCCTCTCGAAGACGGGAATGGTCCCATAAAATCGATTCCCCAAACGTCAAAGATTTCACAAACTTGAATAGCATTTTGAGGCATCTCATCACGTTGTGAAATTTTTCCTTGACGCTGGCACGAGTCACAAGACTTCACCAATTCTTGTGCATCTCGGTATATCGTCGGCCAATAGAAGCCGGAGTCAAAAACTTTCTTTGCGGTAAAATTGGCAGCATGATGTCCCCCCGTGGGTCCATTGTGGCATGCCATAAGAATCTCATCGGCTTCCTTGCCGTGAACACATCTCCTAATCACTTGATCCGCACAAACTTTAAACAAGTAGGGGTCATCACAATAATAATGCTTAATATCCTTAAAGAATTTCTTTTACTGTTGGGACGACATCCCTTTCCTTATGAAATTCCCCGCATGGTAATTCGCAAAATCGGCAAACCATGAGGTTCTAGAATCATTATGTGATACACTCACAAGTGTCTCGAGAGTAAATGATTCATTTTTATCCTTTATCTCAAGAGCACTTTGATGAGGATTTTCGAGTCTAGACAAATGGTCGGCGGCTAGGTTCTCCGCTCCTTTCTTGTCTCGAATTTCAACATTGAATTCTTGAAGGAGGAGAATCCATCGCATCAGTCTTGGTTTAGCATCTTGTTTATTTGTTAAGTATTTTAAGGCCGAATGATCCGTATACACTATGCATTTTTTCAAAAGAAGATAAGGTCGAAACTTTTCAAAAGCATATATAACGGCTAACATCTCTTTCTCAGTAGTCGTGTAATGAGATTGAGCGTCATTCATTGTTTTACTTGCATGGTGTATCGGCTGAAAATATTTGTTCTTTCGTTGCCCTTAGACCGCCCCGATAGCATAATCGCTAGCATCGCACATAAGCTCAAAAGGCAAGTCCCAATCAGGGGCAACTAAGATAGGAGCCTCCATTAACTTCTTCTTAAGAATATTAAATGCATCAATGCACTCATTTGAGAAGATAAATGGAGCATCATTTTCACGAAGGTGGGTCAAAGGTTGGGCTATCTTAGAGAAATCTTGAATAAAACGTCGGTAAAAGCCGGCATGACCGAGGAAACTTCGAATTCCCTTAATGGCCGTGGGATGAGGTAATATTGCGATCACATCGACTTTTTCTCTATCAACCTCAATCCCGGCCTTAGAAATCTTATGGCAAAGGACTATACCCTCTTTAACCATAAAGTGACATTTCTCCCAATTGAGAACTAAATTCATTTCTTCACATCGTTGAGCATTTTCTCCAAATGGGAGAGACAAGACGTAAAAGAATCACCATATACCGAAAAATCATCCATAAAGACCTCCGTTGTTTTCTCGATCAAATCGTGAAATATGGCCATCATTCACCTTTGAAACGTGCCTGGAGCATTGCATAAGCCGAAAGGCATACGTCTATAAGCAAACGTTCCATAAGGGCAAGTAAAAGTGGTCTTCTCTTGATCCTGGGGATCAATCGGAATTTGAAAATAGCCGGAAAAACCATCAAGAAAACAATAGAACTCATTTCCCGCTAAACGTTCGAGCATTTGATCCATAAAAGGAAGCGGGAAATGGTCTTTACGAGTTGCATCATTAAGTTTGCGGTATTCGATACACACTCTCCATCCGGTGACGAGACGTGTGGGAATTAACTCATTATCATCGTTCTTCACAACGGTAATACCACCTTTCTTTGGAACACAATGGACCAGGCTAACCCATGGGCTATCGGAAATGGGGTAAATCATCCCAGCGTCAAGTAATTTGATAACCTCTTTTTTAATCACTTCATGTATTTTTGGGTTAGCCCGTCATTGTTGTTGGAGTGAAGGTTTGTAATTTTCTTCAAGTAAAATTTTATGAGTACAAAAATGAGGGTCTATGCCCTTGATGTCAGAAATTTTCCAAGCGATGGCACTCTTATGCTTCTTAAGCACATCCAAAAGACGGTTCTTCTCCTCATCTTGAAGAAATTTAGAAATGATAACGGGAAATTTGTTGGTTCCTTCTAAGAAAGCGTACTCAAGATGAGGAGGTAACTCCTTTAGCTCGGGCTCGGGAGGTTTTTCATTAGATGGCTCAACTTCTTTGACTTCTTCAACATAAATGTTCTTCGGAGGGAGAGGAGAAAAAGGATCTTCATTCAAACGTTGTTCAAGCAAAAGAATATCTCCCTCTGGATCGTAATAAGAATCATCAACATCCGGAGTGTCGATAGCAAGAAAAGCATTGACATCTTCCAAAAAGAAATCACTTCCCTCAAACGGAGTGAGGGAAGGGGAAGAGTCGGCAACAATAGGTTGAGAAGAAGGAGTGGGATTGCCACTCGAAGAATTATGAGAAAGACCAAGTAGTTCTTGAGAATACTCCTCCGAAACTTCATCAATAACATCAATACAGTTTACGGACATGCAATCATCGGTAGAGGAGTATCTCGATGTTTGAGCCAAGTTAAACGTGACGGCTTCATTACCATTTCGCAAAGTAATTTCCTCATCATAAACATCAATCAACGCACGACCTGTCCTTAGGAAACCTCTACCGAGAATGAGAGGAACCCTTGGATCGGGATCAAAATCGACAATCACAAAATCGGCAGGGAAATGGAATTTTCCAACATTAACAATGACATCCTCGACGATTCCAATGGGATGAGACGTAGATCGATCGGCGAGCTCGAGGGTCATGCACGTGGGAGTAGGATCGGGAAGAGACAATTTCTTCCACATCGACTTAGGCATAAGGTTAATGCTAGCACCCAAATCGGCTAGGGTGAAGCATTCAACCATCCCCGGAAAATTACACGGAATTAAGAACTATCCGGGATCTCCAAGCTTTTCGGGAAGCTTCTTAAGGAGAACTGCGGAACAATTTTCATTCAACGGCGTTTTCTTCATTTCAAACAATTGTTCTTTGTTATTCAACAAGTTTTTGATCATCGACGCAAATTTATGCATCAAAACAACGGCATCCCCTAGACTTAAATCATCGACGCAAATTTAGGCATCAAGTTCTTGAAAGATTTTATAGAATTTTTCCTTTTGGTGGTTTATTGTCTCACGGTGCTTTTGATCGTTTAAACGTGAAGGATAAGGAAGTTTAGTTTTAATTGGTTCTTCTTGTTCAAAAGTGACTTTTTCCTTTCCTTTAGACACATTTTCTTTTTCTTTAGACGTTTGGACAACCGGAGGTTGGATGTTTTTGGTCCTTCCATTATTAATAGGAAGTTCCTTATCCGTTGTCGCCTCGGTTTCACGGTCAACTACCTTGGGAGGAAGAGAAGAAGAGGTAGCCGGAGCCGTAGGTCCATAATATGAAACACCACTTCGTGTCGTGATCGCCTTAACATCGCCCCTCGGGTTAGCGATCGTGTTGCTTGGAAGAGACGCAGTACCTGAACCCGAGGGTCGATCATTTAAAGACTTCTTAATATCAAGGATCTCCTTAGCCAAAATCTCTTGAGTTTTCATTATTTGCTTAAGAATCTCATCCGAGGGCGACGGATTTTGAACAACATTTTGATTATGATTATTGAAATTTTGCCCTCGGTTATTTTGATGAAAACCTTGATTATGATTTTGAAAATTTCCATGATTAACATTCCCATGATTAGCATTATTTTGAAATTTCCCTTGATTCGGGCCTTGGTTATGATTCCCTTGGTTTTGAAAACCCCGATTTTGATTATACACTTGGTTTTGATTTTGAAAACCATGATTTGTTTGATTTTGATTTTGATTGATATGATTGTTTTGATGTGGCACAACTTGATTTTGCGGTTGGTTATTAAAGCCGGGTGGTGGTCAAGATAATTGTTCGAACAGTAGCTAAGGAGATTCTGATCTCCTTGGTGTTGGTAACCGTTACCACCCATATTTGTAGCATACACGCTCTCGTGAGCAAAGGCACCGGTTGCCGGACACTCATAATACGGATGTGGACCACCACATGTTTCGCAACTTTGATTCACAACATTAACGGTTTGAGAAGGTTTTTCTTTTTCTTTGACAAGAAGACTAATTTGTTTTGTAAGAGTTGTAAGAACATTCATCACTTTGTCATTAGCTTTGCTATTAGTACTTGAAACTTGGGTTTTGCATCTTGAAGTTCTAACTCTAGATATATTTTCAATTATTGTAAAAGCTTCTTGAATATTTCGAGTTAACAAGTTTCCACCCGCAGCAGAATTGAGTGAATCTTGATCAGCATGACACAACCCATTATAGAAAGTATCAATCTGGTGCAAGGGTGAGAAACCATGATTAGGACATTTTTCCAACAACTCCTTAAATCTATCCCAAGCTTCGCTGAACGATTCATCAAAAGCTTGTTGGAAACGGAAGATTTGAGTTCGGAGATTAGAAGTTTTAGAAGGAGGATAGAAATGATTCACAAACTTGGAAGCTAAATCTCCCCAAGTGTGAATCGAGTTTGGTGGTTCCTTTTCCAGCCAAGTCCGGGCTGCCCCCTTGAGGGAAAAAGGAAACAATTACAACTTAACAACATCATACGGAACATGATTAATCTTTATTGTTTCAGCAATGTCGGTGAAGTTCCTTATGTGAATATAAGGATCTTCGTGCTCAAGACCGTGAAATGAGATACTCATGATTAGATTGAGTAACCCGTAATTGATCTCAAATTGATTTGCTTGAATATCGGGAATTACAATGGCCCTCCTCACACTATTGAATGGTGATTGGAGATGTTCCTCCATTGGATGCAAATCATAAAACGGTTGGGGTCCTCCGTTGGGAGCCCCGTTTTGTTGTGCACCACCCACCGGCGGGTGTTCATCATTTTGATCGTTATTGTTCATTTCCTCAACGGTTGAGAAATGAACACGATTCGTGTTTATATCGTCAAATTATTTAAACTTGAAAATTCAACCCGATGATTATGTCGAATAATCCGTTCGGGATCCGAAAATGGTGAAAGAAGATCGTTCGATGAAGAACGAGTGTTCATACACCAAAAAGAAATAAAAAATGAAAAAGAAAAACAAAATTAGAAAAGAAAATATTTTTGGTTTTTATATAAAAGAAAACTTTAAAATCACAATATTTTTGTATTTTTCTTTTGTTTTGTTATTTTTGTGATCGATTCGTCACCCGAAATCGTTTCCTTCAAATCTACTCACAACGAGGGAGTTGGTTATAGAATTAAAGTAATCCGAAACCGACTAATTTCACGATCTCTTTTTGCGTTCGAAGTTATTTGGTTTACAACACTCTGTAGAGGTAGAGTGAGGATGATTTATTATGTTTTTGGTATTTTGCAAACACTTTAGGAAAAGTGTTTAATATTTTTGATTTTTTTTTTTTACTTTTTTATAAAAGAAAATATACAAAGAAGGTTTTTCAAAACAACGATTCTTCAAAAACGAAAACCAAAATTCACTTCAACCTTCCCCGGCAGCGGCGCCAAAAATTGATCGTGTCAAAACCAATTATATATTTATAAGTCCAAGGAATTACTCAACGAATAAGTAAGACCCGGGTCATGTCCGTGTGAAGGTGAATGGAATCGTGATATTCGATTTGTGAAACCGTGTCGTGAAAAAGTGAAAAGTAAAAGTTTATGAGTTTTAAAACTAATTATATGAGAATCTAAACAAAATCAAGTAATTAAGCACAATTTACAAGCACGTAAAACACAAACGTAAAAAAAACGTAAACGTAAACTAATTAAAACGTCTATGTAACAAAATAAAAAGTGAATTTTAAGCTAGACAAAACCTACGGGCTCAAATAAAATTTTTAAAACTTTAAAATGATAAAAGAAAATTTTAGGAAAAAGAAAAATATTATTTTGACTTTTTATTTATTTAATATGAATTAAAAACTATTTTTGTATTTTTATTTAATAAAAGAAAATCAAACTAATTATAAAATGAAAAATTTATTCTACAAATTTATTTTCTAAAAATCTTAATAAACTTAAAATTAAATTATAAAAATAAAATCAGAAAATATTTTTGTCTTTTTGTGATTTAATTTGTATTTAAAAATGATTTAATATTCTAATATCTATTTAAAAATGAAAAGAAATAGTAAATGAATGAGAAAAATTCTGAAATTTTTATGAGAATTCTAAAACAATATTTGAAATCTATGAAAAATAAGAAAAATGGAAAAATAAGAATAAAAGTGCTTTTTGGCTTAAAAACTGCTTATTGCAAGTGCTTATTAATAAGCACTTGCAACTAAACTCAGTGAGACTTAAACCTCAAGTATATTTAACTCAAATAAACTCAAAAACATTCAGATCAGAACAAGAGAAACGCAGAATCACAGCTAAAGAATGAAAAACAGTCTCAATAAGCTAAATGAGTAAGCAACACTTAAACCGAATAAGCTAGATGATCAGAATCAATGAATTACACTACACGAAGCTCAACTAAACTCATATTGCAGTACTTAACTCAGATTACAAACTAAAATGCACCAATTCAATCTTATGTAAGTTTCAGTAACAATGACCTGTACACCTAAATTGCAGATCAAATAAGCAGAACAAATAAGCTGGAAAATGAAAACTAATGGGGGCAAAAGTGAGTTCACCAAGCTGAGAATACAAAAACATAAAAAGCCCTATCACAATTGCTCTATTACTACCCTAATTGCACCAAAGAACAGCAGCCTGATGAGAAAACTAAACTGCAACAGTTGACTGAGTTGACTATTTATCAGCACAAGAACTTTGACCAAAATGGATTTTAAGTTCTCAAATCTATCAATGCATGTTAAATGACAGTTCCTAATTACTTGTTATACTTCAGCAAACCTATTTAGCATCAAATGAACCAATGACAGATTCATATTATCAATTTTACCAGCAACATTTAAGATCACAAGCTATTTTGACTTTTTATGAATAACCTACCAATGTTAAGCCATTATTGATCTAACTTAACCTATAGGATACTACTGGTGCAGAAATGATGACAAAGTAACAACTAGAACATCAAGTGAATAGCAGATCCAAACATCCTCTTAAATCACAGTTTGCACTACATCTAGCAGATTTTAGCTACAACCTACTACAATAATGATCAAACCATGTCACATAACTGTCATGGAGACCAGATGAGCATCAAATAATATCAATGACCAACTACTGCACTCTATCACAAATCTATCAAAGTTAAAGCATAATAGAAGCAGGTTCAATACACTAATGACTTGCTGCCAAGTGTCCACGTGACCTATTGGTGTATGCTTATTCATACACCTTTTATTTTCCAATTCAGACCGAAAACAACCAAAAACTAACCATAAATGCCAAAGATATTGTGTTTTTGTGTTTGTGATTGTGCAGGAACGGATATTTCATATATGAACATAAAATCAAAGAAAACCGACAAAAACGAGCACGAGAATGGAAAGTGTCAAAAGCCGAAGCCGGGAAAGGATTTAAGCTCAAAATGTCAAGAATAATCCTTAAAGAATCAAAGAAAGTCAGAAATAGTCCTTGGTGCATGATTTGAAGAATTGACAACTTTGGTCCATCAAGTTTCAGAAATTGGCAAATTCAGTCCCTTGGAGATATTTTGAAGATAATGACAAAAGTACCCTCAAAGAATCATGAAGTGGACAAAATGGCCCTTGGAAAATAATTTTGAAGTTTGGCAGAAGAGGTCCCTTGAAATTCAGATTTTACAATTTTGGTCCTTGTCAAAATTAGTTAACCAAAATCCTAAACCCAATACAAACCAAACCGGACCCTTAATATTTAATAAACCCAAAACATTAAACCCTTTAACCCAAAAACCCACTAGCCCAAAACGAAAAGCCCAAACAACCCTAGACCCGACCATTTAACCCATTACCCATCCAACCCGACCCTTCCACAGCATTAAATCCTTTAAACTTACCCGCCCCCCCCCCCTTTTTTACCCCCAACCCAGAAAAAGTACTGTTCCAAGAACCCTAGAATTTCACCCATAGATATTTACAGCAATTAAGGGCAAATTGGTACTATCAACATGTTTCTAGAAGTCCTCAGGTGAAAGATGTTGTCATAAACGTGTACACGTTGGCAGTCCGTGTGAGATTAAAGGCCAATGATTGGCTAATCAGAGCTGACACTGAATCCAAGAGCTATTTGTGAAAGATCGTTTTAGCTCGATCTAGGATAACAATGATTGATCATGCACAGTGGAATAATAAGAACACAATCAAAGTTATGAACAAGGTTTTTCTCTAAAGAACAATGATCCTCTAGGGATCTATATCACACACACTCAATGTGTTTTCCTTTTGGTGTGTGCTCTAATGAAGAAGTGACTTACAATATAAGCCCTATGTTACTTTTATACACAAGGAACACTTAATACAGCAATAAATAAAATATCAATGCATATCACTACCTAAAATAGCTTCATGCATATCCTAACAAAATAACTATATCCGTAGAGATATGATATCAGCAGGAACACTATGTCAGCATAAACCATCTATAGCTTCAGCAGGAACCTGTCAGCAGATCTCTATCAGCAGTATCCTTCAACAGAATTCTCTCTTAGCAGAATTCTCAACAATCCTCCCCTAATCTTGAATTTGACATGGTTAAGTTCAAGATTCTTGATAGATCTTTAATACTTCAGAATAAGAGGATTGACTTCAAACATCAGCAGCAAAGAATCAAACCACCATATCTCTATTAATGGCAAACTTTAAACTTCAGATCTTTGCAGCAACAAATGACAAAGTGTACATCAAAACATATTAGTTTCATACTATTCTCATCACATCCAGGTGTGTTAACTCCTGTGAGAGGTGAATCATTGAAAACAATGGATTTGATGTCTCTTTACCAATAGCCATTACTACTGGAGTAGCCAAATGTTTTAGCTCAAAGAAGAACTATGGTACACTGATAACCATATGATTTATAGTAAATCGTCAACTATAAACGGATTTGAGTTGTCTTTACCTGTAGCCGTTTGCTCAGGACTAGCCAATTCTTAGGATGAATAAATCACCTTTGGTGAATTGATTACCAAATATGGTATTCCACTGCCTTTACCACAAACCATACACTTGTGGGCTAGCCAATTATTTGGAATCCAAAAGGAAAAATCCATGGTCAATTGAAAACCATTCAACTCTCAGCTGTGAAGCATGGGTGAGTTGAGTACCCAATAGTTTTGAGCAAACTATCACAGCTATCAACAGATTTGACATGTCTTTACCAAAGTTGTACCCTTTGGACTATCCAACTTTTTGATGGAATAGTCAACATCATGGTGAGTTGATAACCATAGAACAAATGTACAACAAAGTTAATTTTTTTTTAATTTTTTTTAATATTTTATTTTTTTTATTATTTTTAATCTAATAAAAGAAAGAAAGAAAAAAGAAAAAAAAATACAAAATATGTAAAATATACCATCAACCAGCAGAAACCAAAGAAAAATGGGCTGTCAGTAGAAACACTATGTCCATCAGCAGAAACAGTGTCCACCAGCAGGAATGAGGATCCAACAGCTGCAAAAATGATTAGAATACAAAGAATATAACAACAAGCCTCCCCTTAGGCTTATGCCTCCCCTCAATTAGTGCACCTGACAAAGACTATTGTTCTTGGGTACCCAGAATGAACCTCTCCTTTGAGTTTTCCAAGAACAAGCTGTTGAGGGTTTAAGAGTAGTATTCCATCTTGCTCCCCTCCCCATATACATTGGGTCATAATAACTAGGCCAAAAACCATTATGAAAATAAGAACTAGTAGGTCTGTAAAATGGTCTAGCAACATGTCTTTTCCAACAGGCTGGAAAAGGTCTATCAACAGAAACTGGCTTACCAGTAGAATTGGGTCTGCTGGTTTTCACATGTGTTGCTTGTGGAACATATGGGGGAATTTCATTAACATTGGTCCACATTGGTCTAGGTCTCTTTTGGTCAGCACACACACCCATTCTCTTCTCATGAAAATCACAATCCTTAATTAGATGAGACTTACTACCACACACAAAACAAGATTTCTTCTTAAAAGGCTTATTCTTAACACAACTTTGTTTATTACACAAAAACTTATCAGAAATAGAACAAGAAACAAACTTGCGTTTAACAGAATAAGGAACTGTCTTTGTTTTGGGTTCATCATTAGCTACTTTGGACTTAGGTGAATGAGACTTGTCACTTGAATCACAGGACGCATAGTCAGTGGACTTTAAGTATGAGGACTTGTCACTTTTAGAACAAGAGACAAAGTCATTAGTTTTGCAACTAAGGTCTGGCAAGTCACTTGACATTTTGCCATAAAGATGGTGTGATCCATCAAAGTCTGAGGTAGTGGTGGTGGGCATATGTTCTCCCCTAATTGGTCCAGGGACAGCATGAAGTACACCTTCTTTAACATAATTAGCTAATCCTGCTGGTGTAGAGTTCCTTATATCATTGATTGCCTCTACACCAACATATTTATCAAACCCTAAGCCTAGCCCAGATGTAGTTTTCTGACTACCATACAAAAAGTTAGCTAATTTGGTTCCTGAAATAAGCCATTCATTATGCCTAGCCACCTCCTTATCCAATTTATCTTGCAATTCTTGTTTCTCTAAATCAACTTTTGCTTTTTCTTTTTCCGAGTATTTTAACTCATTTTTAGCGTTAGTTAAATCTTTTTCTAATATCCCTATCTTTTCCTCATAAGCAAGTTGATTCTTTTGAAACCAAACTTTCTATTTTTCTAATGTTTTTAGAGCATGTTTGTAAGACTGAACCTCTACATAACATTCATTATATTTGGGTTTCAATTCATCACATGCTTATTTAAGTTCATTATATTTATTAGCACAACCAAAAACACAATTGTGTACCTGAGATGAGATGCCCATTAAGGCAAATTCTTCAGCATCACCTATAGTACAAGCTTCCTTTCTCATCTTCTCGGATTTAGCTTTTCCACCATACCTTGCTTTGATTGCATCCCATATCTCACTTGCATCATCCATATAACGAAAGTCTGTTACATGATCAAAAGGAATAGATTTAAGCAAAGTAGTCCTTGCCTTTGATTCCCTTTGTACAACAATGTGTTCAGCTGCAGTCGTTGGAGGAAGAATAAAGAGTTTTCCGTCACGATCTCTTCCAGTCCTTTTCAAACTGTTGCAATTTTGAATCACCTTCCAGATATTCATATCATTGTTCGTGATCCATTGTTCCATTTTCTTAGCCCATACCTCGTACTCATCATTCATCAAATAAGGAAATATTGCATCATCCCTTTCATTATCAAATTCTGCCATTTTAAAGTTGACAAAATAGTATACCAGTTCAAACCGAATTAACGAACAGCAGCAACAAATAAAGGTGTCAGCAAAAAAAATAGAATCAGTAGAAACTTTCTATTGGTAGTAACAAAAACCAATATGCATCGATCCACAAAATAAATTCACCACATGCTTGTGCAAAACAACAACTCTTCAATTAATAGCCTCGACCCACTATCTTTAATATGAACCAATCGATGTAGTCCCGCAACTGATCGAATGAGAAAGAGTATGCACTGACAAGTAATAAACTATACAATCACAGACTCCACCTTCTTTGTACTAATCGACAAATATCACAATCCTATTCTTTGCCAACAACACTATGAATCCAATATATTCTTCACTTTACTCAAAACGTTTTAATATTCAAACCTCATAAACCATCTTTGAATATTTAATCAACCATGTACACGCACAACTTGATATCTCTTTAGTAGCAAAAGGAAACGACAACAGCAGCAATTTATAAAACCATATGCAAACAATCAAATAAATCCTTTAATATGATTATCGAGATGAATAAAAACCCTTTTTGCGTTGAATATATCTGCCCACCAAACCTTGAATATTCGATCTATATATAAAATTAGTATACGACAACCAAATCCACAAACTTCATCAATAAACAATAAATTACTAGTAGCTTTGTACTAATCAATAAACAATAAATTAATAATTAGCATATGACGGCGGACCACATTAAATTGAACGATATACCTTTTTGTCACCAAGTAAGTTTATCACAGCAGCAAGAATTACGAAAACCCCTTTCTTCGGATCTGCTCCAATTAGTTTCTTTTACCACACAAACCTTGTATAAACCCTAGATATCACGAGCCCCTGGGCTCTGATACCACTTGTGAAAGATGGTTTTTGCTCGATCTAGGATAACAATGATTGATCATGCACAACGGAACAATAAGAACACAATCAAAGTTATGAACAATGTTTTTCTCTAAAGAACAATGATCCTCTATGGATCTATATCACACACACTCAATGTGTTTTCCTTTTGGTATGTGCTCTAATGAAGAAGTGACTTACAATATAAGCCCTATGTTCCTTTTATACACAAGGAACACTTAATACAGCAATAAATAAAATATCAATGCATATCACTACCTAAAATAGCTTCATGCATATCCTAACAAAATAACTATATCCGTAGAGATATAATATCAGCAGGAACACTATGTCAGCAGAAACCATCTATAGCTTCAGCAGGAACCTGTCAGCAGATCTCTATCAGCAGTATCCTTCATCAGAATTCTCTCTTAGCAGAATTCCCAACACTATTAATGATTGGGATGTCGACATGATTGATCTAAGGGCTATGAGAAAGGATCCAGAGGCTTCCAAGAGCTAACCTTAGCTCTCCCCGTAGCTATATATACCCCCTTCTCATTTCATTGTTGGTGTAGGTTTTATGTTAGAGTTATGCTGTCAAATTCTATTCTTAAGTTGTAGTTTTTAATTTCAATCATTGTACTCTTTTCTTATTAATGAAATATAACTAAGTTTTTCTTATATCTCTTCTTCGAATGTTTTGAATCTCTTATTGATTTGATATAGTTTAATTTGTTTGTTTACTATTTCATTTATCAGTTTTAGTTAAGCTTTAATACTTTACTATTTTGTTGTTATAGTTGTTCATATAAACCCAAAAATACAAAAAAAAAATCAGAAAAATAAAAAAAAAATACAAAAATATTGTTCTATTTTACTAAAATCTGCTTAAATCTAGTTTTTATACTGTTTTATAAATTAGTTAACAGTTGTGTACCTTTGAAAATCATTTTCTCAAAAATCACAAAAATAGTCAACCAAAGTCAATATTGAGCTCAGATCTGATTCAGAGGGATTTGTGGTGTTCCTTGGTGTTCAGAAGGTGCTATAAGCCTATTAAAGATAGGCTTTACATGGAGTATAACCTCACTTAGTGAGGCCTTTGGTTTAAGTAAGAATTTCAATTTAATCTTCTTAAGCCTTTACTGTTGGATCTGTTAGTTTATTAGTTTGCTGGTTGTTTGCCTTAATTTGTTGTTACTCAGTGATAGTTGAAGTTATTTGAGCTTGTTTGATTTAATTTGGTACTTGTATTTTGATCCTTAGTGTTAACTGTATAAATAGTTATAGATCTGACATTTGGAGTAATTGTGTTTTGTAGGACCTTGGATACAACCTAAATCACGACCTTCTTCATCAAATCTTAGAGAGAGAAAGAGAGATATAGAGAGAGAGAGATGGGAGGATCAAGTGTGTGTGAAATATTACTATGTGATTATTCCAAATGATCAACCAACCTTCAAATGAAGGTTTACACTTCTTAATAAAGGGCTAGGCATATTAGCTTTCATGCCTTTACAAGTTTAGCCCTTGTAGTTCTAACATTCTAATAAACATGAACAAACAACTTTGAAATACTTTCTTACGCAACCTATTACACGATTCAAAGATATAATGACCGACACTTCATAATATAAAAATACGATGCTAACATGTTTTGTTGCTGTTGATTATTGCTTCTTTGACGTTAGTAAGCCTTAAGTAGTTGAGTTTGATCATGTGTGTGGTGAATTGCAGCCTAGAAACATAAGAGATAGTGAGAATTGTTAGGAATACGTTTTTCTGATTGAAGATTCGGTCACCCCCAGTATTGTTAAGCATCATGTAGCTCGTAGTATTTAATGTATTAGTTATAAAGTAGTATAGTATTAGTTAGTATTCGTGGTGTCGGGTCGGGTCTTTTACCCTCTGTCAGCCCGCTCCACAGCCTAGTAGAGGCATTCATCCGCTTGTAAGTATAAATACCTTCTCCCACCAAGGGAGAAGGTTGGACCTTTCATTAGTAATACACATTTTCTCTTGTTCCTTCTCTCTCTAAAAGGCTCCCACTTCTTATCTTTCTCTCTCTAGTTTTTCTTAAAACATTCGATCCATTAACCTCAAGAACCAACCATGTTATGTTTATGAGTATCCTACAATTGGTATCAAGAGCCATGGTTTCATCTTAGGGCCTTGGATTCTCGGATTTAGTTTGGTTTTTGTGGTTTTTGGTTAGTTTGAATAGTTTTTCTTGAATAACACCTTGGTTTGATCTTTGTAGTGTAAAATGATGTGTTATGGTTGTACTTTCGTGCTTAGTAGTGTTATAGTTACATAGTTCTTGAGTTGGAATAGTCATATCTTTCATTGGTTTGGTGGTGTGAAAGATTTTGGGTGGTTTTCTTACTAGTGATTAAGTCGACTGACTTGGTATTCTTGGTAGCGATTAAATTCGTCTGAATTGCGATTAAGTGTTAGTGATTAAGTTGGTTTGCTATATTTGGAGAACCAGACAAATCGCTAGATAGCGACTGGTTTGGATTTATCTGAATAGCGATTAGTACTGTCTGTCTTTTAGTGGCTAGCGATTAGCTAATTCCAGCAAATAGCTTTTTAGCGATTAACTGGTTTTAGTGATTACCTCACCTTGTGATTATCTCTCACTAGCGATTAAGTCCTATTAGCGTTTAACTAAATCCAGCGATTAGCTTTTTAGCGATTGGCTGTATTTAGCGATTACTTTGGGTTAGCGATTACTTTGGGTCAGCGATTACTTTGGGTCTGCGATTACTTTGGGCCAGCGATTATCTTTGGATAGCGATTAATTTCCTTTTCAGCGATTAACTTTTGGACTTGTGGTGGTTTTCAACGATTTGCTAAGTTTGAGATTTCTTTGATTTGTTAACTACTTGTGCTTCGGGAAACGTTGTAACTTAAGTGTTTTCAATTAATTTGAATGTGATTTGATGTTGTGAGTGAATTCTTACGGCTTGACTTGTCAAAATCGAATATATTGTTACTTGACTTTTCTTGACTTGATTCTCAGCACAAATTGTGACTTATTTAAGCTCTCATTCTAAGTCTATTTCGCCTACTACGTCTTTCGGTTTTCTCTGGTGACTTTAGTAAAATCCCGGGAAAGAATAGATTTCTCGGTTTAAGTCTCGAGTTGTAAAATCCCGTTTAAGACTACACCATGACAACTACGGCTTCAATTGATGACATCCAAGCTGTTGGGTCCCATACTCGACCTCCTATGCTTGACAGAACAGACTATGAGTCATGGTCTCAAAGAATACGTTTGTATTGTCAAGGCAAGGAAAATGGGGAGAACATTCTGAGATCGATTGACGAAGGACCATTTCAAATGGGTACTACCAGAGATGTTATCTCAACTAGTGAAGATGGAACAGTCACATTGGGAATTGACAGACCTCATACTTACAATGATCTTAACGAAGCTGAAAAGAAACGCTATGATGCTGATATCCGAGCTTCCAACATTGTGATACAAGGGTTACCCAAGGACATCTACAAGCTCATTAACTTCAACACTGAGGCCAAAGCCGTTTGGGACAATGTCAAAATGCTGCTTGCTGGTTCAGAACTTACTAAAGAAGATCGTGAGTCTCAGTTGTATGATGAATTCGAGCACTTCAAGATGAATCCCGGTGAAAACATCACTGACTACTATGTCAGATTCCACAAGCTTGTGAATGACATGAGAATGATCAGAATGACAATGCCCAACATCCAACTCAACTCAAAGTTTGTTAACAACATGTCACCAGAATGGGATCGGTTTGTCACAGCTGTGAAGCTAAACAAAGGACTCAGAAACACCAACTATGAACAACTCTATGCTTACCTGCAACAACATGAGAAGCATGCTATGTATGATCGTCAGCTGAGAGAAAAGTTCAATCCCTCAAATGACCCTCTCGCTCTCATCTCCAGTGTTCAGGGACTCAACCAATCCTCAATTGATTCAATCAGTCACCCTACTGCACAAGCAACACATAATCAGTCTGCCCTTGGCCAATCATCCATGCAATCATCAAATGTCAAGAATAATCAACAAGACTCTGGGAACTCTCACATTGACAAAAGGATTGATAATCTCTCCAACCAAGTCTCACTGTTGGTTCAACATTTCAGGAGTGCACTTCCACAAACCAACAACCAACTCAGAACTTCATCTAACCCACGTAATCTTGCTGTCGTGGAAAATAGGCGTGTGGTGGTTCAAGGAAGGCAAAATGTCCGGGGAAATGCTTAGAATAGGATGGGGAATGCCAATCAAGGGCAGGGAAGACAACCCAAGTGCTACAACTGTGGTGGGTTAGGTCATATTGCAAGGAACTGCACTCAACCAAAACGTCCTCAGAACTCTGACTACTTCAAGGATAAGATGTTATTGATGCAAGCACAAGAGAATGGAGTTTTATTGGATGAGGAGCAACTGCTGTTTCGTGCGGGTGATGAAGGGAATTCATTTGATGCCGATGTGGATGATCAACCAGTTCAGGATCTAGCTCTCAACGACCCAAACATCTTCCAGGAAGAAGATTGTGATGCTTTTGATTCTGATGTTGATGATGAGCCCACTGCACCGACCATCTTCATGGCCAATCTATCATCTGTTGTCACATCACCGCAATAATCTTGTTCTCCTAATTCATCCATCATATCTGAGGTACTAAAATTATATGACACATACGAGACATGTGATGTACCTAAGATTCTCAATGAAGTACTTCAAACTAATGTTGTCATGACAGATGATGTTAACTTGGAAAACAGCAATGTTTCCTCAAGTCAACAACATGTGGATCACAACAAAGAATCTGATGTACCTAATCGAGGATCTTCTGTTGTATGTAACAATGTGATGCATGAACAAAGAATTCATAACAAAGTACAACAAACGAACATTGTGGAATTAAATACTGCTGATATGGGGAATAACAATGTTATCGCATATGAACAATATGTAAGACACAATGTCGAGTCTGTTGTAGCAAGTGATGAATCCTCTATTGATAATAATGTGTGTGAATTAGATGATTACACTACTGTTGTACCTGATGATACCTTGACCACTAGGATTAATATTCTTAAAGATCAGGTGAATATGTATCAACAACGTGCAAGATTTGAGTTAACTGAACGTGAGCAGAAAATGAATTGGCAAATGTGTACATATATTACCGAAAGAAACTTAAAGGAAGAAGAGTTAAGAATGGAGATAAAATCATTACAAAATCAAGTTAATCAAACTGTTAAACAAAAACAGGAGATTCAAGATAGTGTAATCACACTAAAGCTCGATTTTCAAAATAAAGAAACTAAACTCTTAAATGATTTTTCCAATCTGAAAGCTTTAAAAAACAAGCTGGAAAATAAGTTGTACACACAAGGCCAAACAATTCAAACTGCTCAAATGATACATAAGCACATTAAGTTACGCGATGAACATAGCAAGAAGGATGTAGGAGTGCCCAAAACTAATTTCCTTAGGAGCGATAGGGCCTCTCTACCTGCATTATATGATGCTAATGTGATGCTTACGCCTAATCATGCCCCCCTGATGTGCCTAATACTGAGGAGATTAATGAGACAGAATCAGTCAATAGCGAAAGATTTGAGAATAAAATGAAGGATCCCAAGTGTATTAAAAAACGTGTCAACATCAAACCACATGATTACTATGAACAGAATCGATTGACCGTTTTTGTGCCCCAAACAAGGTTAACACCAGAACAGATTTTTTGGCCTCTAGATGTTGAGAAAATGAATGCCGAAAAACTTAAGACAACAACTCCTCTTAAGGTTGCTACCCCAACGGTGTATCCTCCCAATACACCGATGCACCTAGTTCAGTTAGCTCTTCCCACACAATGTAAAACTCTTATTAGCATCTACGTTCTTTATCAAATGTTTGCTGATTTTGACAAAACATGTAAAAAGAGAATTACACCAACGGGAATTACTGAGGGTGAAAGGGGTTTTGAGCTAACGAAAGAATGTTACCTGACAGAAGTCATTCCGTTTTTTAAACAAATCAAAGGACATTTTGAAGGCATGCAAATGTATCTTGAATCTGAGGGAAAACAAACTGCTATAGACCTTCAACATAGTGAAATTGCGAGGAAGAATACACTCATCATGAATGATACTTTGATTGCTAAATGCATTGCTCAAGATGTGTTCTGTACGGACACTGATTCCTCATTAACTGCTTGCCAATTTCATGAAATGTCTGTTGCATTAAACGTTTTTCAGAATCGTGTTGTTGAGCTTGAGGGGGAGAATTTAAGATTACAAGAAAAAATTCAAAACGATGATCATGATAACATGGTCAGGAATTTTTCGAAATTAGAAGCTAATAATCTCAATATGCAATTAAAAATTCAAGCTCACACCAACACGATTCAAAAGTTGAGGGCTCAAATTTCCCAACTGAAGTCTAATAAGAGTGATGTGATTGAATCCCGGAAACCTCCGTCTTTAGATTCTCAAAATTCTCAACTTCAAAACATCATCAACCATCTCAAATATGAAAATGATTGTTTTCAAGCTGAGAACTCAAAGGTTAAACAACATTACAAAGATTACATGATTCGATTAAGATTACACGTGATAAAACCAATGAAAAAATAACGTCTTTGTTAAAAGAAATTGAGAATCTGAAGATTCTGGTGAAAGGGAAAACGCCTGTCGCTGCATGTGATAGCATTATCCCCAAGGTCTGTAATTCTAAAAGTTATGCATGTGATGCCGTAAATATTCCGCTTCCCCTTAGGAATAATGCGTTTGTCCATAGTGCGTACCTTAGGTATCTTAAGGATTGCCTTGACATGCTTTGTGAGACCATTGAAGAGATTAGAATGGTGAGACCTGCTGATGATACCATCCTTGACATTTACTACCTCACCAATAGATCTTATGAACTCTTAGATTATGCCATTGGTACATGTCCCAAAGCTGTTAGCATGAGTGATAAGCTTAATGAACCATCCTCTAAGGATAAGAACAAGCATGTTGCCTTTAATGTGCCTTTGACATCATCTGAACTTAACACACCGCTTACCCGAAATAAAATAGCAGTACAACGATCTAATGTTCCCGTCATTAATTCTACAGGAGTAAACATTGACACTAAAGCTAGCGGGTCACAGCCTAGTTGCAATATAAGGAATGATAGGACTTCGCCTGCTAAGATGCTCAAGGGAAGAAAGTAGAAGACCATCTTAGGCACAATAAGACTGATCTGAATGTTATGAATCGTGTTGATTCTAGTATTAGCTCTAGGAGTACTGTAATTAATTCGAATTCTGATGCTACTTGTAAGATCTGTAATGACTGTTTAATTTCTGGCAATCATGATGAGTGTGTTAAGACATTTTTGAATGCTTCTAAATTACTCCCGGTTAATAATGCTTTGAATCATAAACTAGAAAAACGTGTTTGGAAAGCAACAGGAAGGAAGTTCTCTACTGTTGGTTATCATTGGAGACCCACTAGAAGAAAGTTCACTTTAATAAGTCAATGCCCATTAACTAAACTGCCCAATTTTAGGCTTTCAAAGGTTAGGGTATGGAAGGCAACTGGTAGAACTTTTCCTCTAGTGACACAATGCGATAACCATAGGTCTAGTGCATCCACAAGTAAAGATAGGTCAAATGATTCCACTGAACTATCCACTTATGGATTAAGTAAATATGCTTGTGCTAACCAATTGGATCCCACTTGTGTTTGGGGGTCCACGTTTTTCAGTTATCCATATCAGTCTGGTTTCAAATGCAGGTCGTACAAATCGTCCTTTGGTATTTGGACTCAGGCTGCTCAAAACATATGACTGGGGATCGCTCACGGCTCA